>VYZP01067538.1:0-63685 GCA_013400635.1 Hypocryptadius cinnamomeus
CAAGAGCACCTGCCACCCTCAGATACACACAGAGAATGTCCTTAGAGCCCCTGAGGCTACTGCTCTACTGAAGCCACACACAGCTTTGCAATGCTGGGCACTGTCTCCATGGAACAGGCTACTGCTCACAGTTCAGGCAGCTTTATGCCAGCAACTTTAAAGCCTTTGCTGAACAGGAATCCTAAAGAGTTACCTTACAGGGTGAATTCCAGGGAACAACCAGAAAACACTTAAAAATCCCAACTGTTTGTGATTTCCCCAGACTGTTGAGCTGTCAGTGGCACACTGCTTTCCAGCAGGTTGACCAGGGTGGTTATTACCATGGGAAGAGAAAGCTGCCTTCTGTATATTTCCCTGTGTTGTTACTCAGAAAGGCACAGCCAGCCAAGTAAGCCTCAGTAGCATTCTCATAAAACAAAGGAAACATGCTCTCTGCCTCCAAAAACATACAATGCTTTCCCTTTGTTCTTTCATATCCTTAATGATTTTCCTGGTCTTTTTTTTGCTTTCAGGGTGATTTATTTACTTTTTGTACAAGCTGCTATGTATATTTTCCCTCTGAGATAAACAACATTTGAGTAATAAGTTACTGTGTGTAGGAAACATCCCAGCCCTGCCTACTGCTGGCAATTAGAGTCACGTCACTGAAGGGAAGTTGTTGGTCCAAGCTCTGCAGGGAGTAAATTGATTGCAAAAACTTCCCAGTTCTTATGACACATGGTGTGGATTCACTCATGCAAAGCTCAGATGAACACAGTTTTCTGAAGGTCAATCCAACCTTGAGCAGAAAACAGGAATAACCAAAGCCCAGCCTGTAATATAATATATGCTAACTCACAATTCTAGCAATGTGAATTTTGACAGCTGATTGAAGCTAGAAGGTACTTTTGATTACTATTGACATATTGCACACAGAAGGTTCTTACTAAGTTGTAATGACTGCATGTCTTGAAAGAAACAATACAGTCCCACAGCCTTCTTTTCAAGTGTTCCTTGCAGGACTTAGACTTAATAACAAGTTTCTGTAATTAGACAGTATGATTTCATAGCCACCCTTTTCAATAACTGTGTCCCCATAACTAATACTGTTCCAAGTAAAACTCAACAGGTGCAATGGTTTGTCATGTCTGGTAACAACCTCAGAACTCACCTGAAATTAAAATGACAGCACTAGCTATTTAAAACCATGGGAGGGTGCTGATATTTATAGGTCATATATCATGAATCCTTACGGAACTCAAAACCCTTCTATTACCTTCTGTTTGTCTGCTGGGGAAAAAGCAGAAACACTGAGAGCAACACCCAGCAGTCTTCCTGTTGGTTTATCAATCCCAAAACACTTTCTGATACTGAAGTCTACACTCAACTAATGATAATTCTCAGAACAGAGAGTAGAAATTCAAATTTTGAGACCCATAACTGCCTCCAAGATAACAGAGACATAGTCAGATCCTAGCATGTTCACAGCAGAGAGGTCCAAATGTATTGTTGAACAGCACTTGAAAATACACACTGTGCATCTGAAATACTGTTGAATTTTAATTTATACAGCACTGCACATTTAGCCAGTGTTTTATAGAGGAGGATAAAATGTTCACATTCTGAAAAGTATGCAATCTGTAAGGATAAAACACAGGGACAACAATTTGACCATGAAAGGGCAGGGACAGATTCTGTTACCACCTGTGCCCCTGACAGGAGGAGCAAAGATCACCTGATCATTACCAGACCTGCTGTTTAAAAATTCTCCAAAATGCCACACAAAATGCACCACATTTACACCTATGAAATGCATAGTGTACAAGAGGCTGGCAGCCGGTACAACACATGGGGCTGGGTATGCAGGCATCAAAATGCTCATGCATGTAGATCTGCCAAAGTGTACACATAGTCCTACTTAACCAGCCAAATATTTACTCAGTGAGATGAACATATATTTACTGTGCTGGTGATAGAATTCGATTTTCTTGCTTCAGCTGAGCTGCATTATGCCAGTAATTCTAGAGAGAGCACTTTTCAGCTGAAGTAAACTCAGCCTGAGTGAAATCAAGTAACAACAAACTATTGCCACACTATTTAAATACAAAGGCAAACTAATCAAGGCTGTCATTGCACTTTAAACAAAATCCAGTTTTTAAAATATCCGGAAAAAAATATTGCCCAGGACAAAGACTCTCCAAGAAGCGATGTTAAAATCCCAATGAAATTATTTCTCAGAGTTTCCATATGATTAAAAGCCTAGCCCTCATATTCTAAAGGATTTTTCAGATAGCTTGGGTTTGGGTTTTGGGTTTTCTTTTATTCTCTTTGCAGAGTCACAATAGCTCTCTAAATCAAATTAACATTAGCCCCCAATCTTTTGGAAACCATGACTTAGCTTAAAACCCATCACATGCTATACCTCTTAGGTCATAAAAAGTAAGAGGTAAATCCAAGCAAAGCAATTACTTTGAAGCTGAATGAAGGGAATTAGGGCATCACTGCAGCGAGGCACCTGCTGAGCTTGCAATGTCCCTGAAGGGCCATGCCCTCTGTATTTCCCTGGGGATTGGGAGCCAGGCAGTCATTGCACCACAGTCCATTAGCATCAGCCTCAGTAGTAAGAACTGAGTATCCCTGACCCAAGTGTCATCTCCTTCTTCCCAAGTATGGATGTTTCCTCTCCATAAGGTCTGCTGCTACAAAGAACTGTATTCTATTCTGTTCACATGCAGAAGCAAGTTTCAAGTACAAAAAATTAAACAAACAATAATAAAATGTCTGTACTGGTAAATGCTCATACAATTCTAAGACATGTCCATTCTAAGACGTGGTTAAAATAACCATCATTGTGCAGGCTTTCCCCTGCAGAGCAGACAGATATTCTTATGAAAAGAAACATAAATTCCACCCAAGAAAACTAACCAACCCCACAGCACCCAGTTTACTCTATAATGTGAAGCTTTCTTCAGCATGCCTGTGGTATCATCCAACAGCAGATCACTTAAAATAAGCAGCAAGGCAAAATTTTCAGAATTGAAGTAAAAAAATGTTAGCTATTTGCTTTGTTCTTCAGCTTTCACCTGAGCCATTTCTGATGACGACACTCCTCTTACAAACATGCAGAACTAACAACAGCAAAAAAGGAAAGCTTCATTTAAATGTGAATTACAACCTATACAACAGGTCTGCTGGCAGCACCTTCCATCCAAGCCATTTCTCAAGCAGCTTGAGTAAAAGTTTGGGTTTTACATGAAAAATCTCTTAATAGAGTACCTGTTGAGAAGAAACAGCAGAGGAAGCTGAACCAACAGATGATGAAGCAGCAACAGGTGAATGATGAGGTGGAGGGCAAGAGGGAGTTGGGGGCTGAGAATGGGGTAAGCCTTTAGTAGGTAGCTTATTCTGTATAGAGCAGAAACAGGAGAGTTATCCAAGAGACAGTGACATCAACACAGGTTAAATTCACAGTCATGCATCAAAAAAACCAGAAACACAATGACAGTTCTACTCTTCTCGCTACCTCTGCGCAGTAAGGGCCCATGGAAATCATCATGGCATCTTCATGGTAAATGATATTATTGTACTATTTCATTAATAGAAATATTCACAGTGGGCAGTAAGGTGAGATAGTGCTGGGAGAAAGCATAATGAAATCCAGCAAAACCAGAGTGCACCAAGTACCACTGCTCAGCAGCTGATTAGAAACTGTGAGCCAGCAGTGTGCGCTTAAGCACAAGACATAGTTTATTTGAACACATTTCTCTCCTGCTAAAGCACTCTGATTAGCTTTATGATTCAGATTGTTTCACCTCAGTTAAACTATGCAATAATATTTAAACAACACTTTTTACTAGTTTCAGTGGAATCCACATTATTTTTCAGATCCACACAGAATGAAAGGAAGTTAAAACCAAAACCACTGCAATTTCTTTCCCTTCATGAATTCTTTCCCTTCATGAATTCATCTTCCAATTCAGCAGTTCTTCAGGTGCAAAACTTAAAATTCACCTTCGGAAACTCCATGTATCCAAACATTGAGGCGAGATGTGCTGCTTTCTCTTTAATGTTCTTGTTATGGAATTCCCTATTTGCTATAGTTTGAGCTCTTTTCTGCAGTGACAGCCAGGGAAGGACAGCCAAGAAAAGAAAGAGAGAGATTTCAGTTAAAACCACATCCATCAACAAAACACAGAAGTTTGTAGAAACACTTATTGCCTTAATACCACCTACAGTCAACAGAGAACAAGCCAGCAAAACCACAGTACACAGATTATCACAGGCATTTAAGAGACAGAAAGGAAAAGAAGTTGCTTGTCACCTGTTTCATTTTTTCCTCCAGGTGCTGAAGACGCTCAAGCACTCCAGAAAGTACAAATGCAGCAGAACAGGCAGACGCGAGATTTTCAGAGGTTTCTGACAGACTGGGCTGGGGATCTGTTTTGTGCACAGTCTTTGCTCTCCTGGCCATATGATCAGAACCATTTAAAGACTGTTTGGGTTCCCTGACCTCGTGTTCACTCCTAGCTACCACCTGAAACTGGGAAACACTTGAAGTGAACAAAACTCTGCTTTCTGCACTACCATGCAGTATATGCAGCTTTTAAGGATGCTTCCAAAAGAACGGCACAGTCACGCACATAACTAGAAATCAAATGTTCTCACATCACTCTTTGCACACTGTCTACTGCACTTCCGGTGCTTGTGCACATGCACTGCAATAAATCAGTCCTACACAACTTGTGCAGGCCTTGACATCCTTCTCTACACTTCTGAGTTTTTGTGAATAACCTTAGACAGCAGCAGTGCAGAAGAACATCTTTTTCTAGGGTGCACAGCAAAAGTTTTGTGTTGGGGTTTTTTAGCAGCACATCTGCCTGAAACTCAGCTTGTAATCAAATTATATTTGTGAGGATTTCAACAGTAATTCTTCCCATAGTTCTAGATCTAGTCTGACCCAAATCAGCATATAATGTATTTCAGACTTAAGGCATCTTCTGAGGAGTTCAGAACATATCTCTGAATTTGAGTTTTCATATAAAATAGCTTCGGACCTGCAGATTTCCACATGCAACACAGATCTCATTTCACAGCAGACTGCTCTTGAAGTGCCACTACAGGATGTTTACTTCAATTTAAAACTCTGATGAGAAGTGAATATCAATACTGTTTGAGATGAGATTGCTTTCAGTGAAAGTACTAAGAGAAAAATTTAGACTACGTTATCAAAAATTTTTCCCCATATATCTGATGCTGCAAAAGAGCTTTCAGCAGAAATTCTTATCACAAGTTCTACTTATAGAAATAAAATACCTGGGCACCAATATCAGCTTTTCAATGCTCAAGCTTGTATCTTAGATATTTTTGCCAGGTTTCCCTCTTAGCCTTATCATTACAATAGCCCAAAGCATCAAGTATATGCAAAAATTTTCAGGTACTGCTGCAGTTTTCTCACATGTTAAATGCACCTTTGTAATTACATTCCTACAATTTGGAGTCTAGATATGGTAACACAGAAATCAACACTTATGTTTTCAGGGTACTTTCACACTTTCAGAGAGTTTTCTCATCTGGTGAAGCAGGTGTAAAATAGCCTTTGCTTTTTAATGGCATTTTCACAATTCTCAGCTAAATGTGTCTGTGAACTCTGCAGTTTCCACCCAAATACTGCTTTATATCTTATGTATATGCAATATACATATACATAAGTATATGTATATGCAATAACAGTGAGTTCCCAGCAGTGAGAGAAATGCTGTGCTTGCCAGGTGTTACCCACAGGAGCTTCCTACCTGCCTTTTTGGTTGAGGTGGAAGAAGGCTTGGATCCATAGGTTTAGCAAAGCGAGGATTAACAGGAGGGTCAGAGGAGAGCAGGGCTGGTCTATCTGTTAGCTCCTTGTAAAGCATTTTTAAAATTGCAAAGACAGAGTGAAGGAGAAAAAAAAAAAAGGAAGAGACAGTAAATAGGATTCAAAGAATTTCTGAGACAGAAAGAAGTAAAAGCTCCTTTTAAAGACACATTACTATGAGACTTAACAACACATTTTGCATATTTTTGCCACCTACTCATTTTATTAGCAACTTCTACCATCAAAGATATACTTTGAAGATGAGCTGGACATATTCAGTACTTTTTAACATAGTCTAAGATCAAAATAACTTCCTTCAGCATGGCCAAGGAAATCTCTGGCCACTTACCACACACCAAAAGTTCAGGGCACTGACAAGTAGCCAGGTGGTGTGCAAACAACTTTGGTTCAAGGATAGAGAAAGTCACTGGACATCTATAAAGCCTACGCTACTGGAGGACCTAAATATTTAAATAAACAAATGGATACAAGGATGAAGAGTTAAGAAATCCACCATCTTTGTCAAAGCATACACGACTTGCTTATCCTTTCTTCAGATCTTTCAGATGACAGATCTAAACTCTGCTAATTCCAACTATTTCTGAAGTGTGATTTTGAGCTTCTGCCCGCCACCTTGGCAGCATGGGATTATTTTTAAAATACCTCTAGTCACACTAACAACCAACTAATGAAAACACTGTATGATGCACAATGTATTCCACTCTGCCTAGTTTTGGAATGGAAATGGCAGCTATGCAAGAGATCTTGCAAGAGATTAGGTTTGACACTTCCTAGGTTTTCCAAGAAGACAGACTCCACAGGATATGCAGTGTCCTTTATTTGAAAAATATAAGCAACAACAGGCCTTCTGCAATACTGTATGCAGCCACCTTAGACTTCCAAATAACACAAATTCTACAGGCTCGCTTCCATGAGATTTCTAGACACTATAACACACAGCAATACATTATTGTCAGAAGCATTAGTCAATCTATATGAGTTGTAGTTGTTTACCAAGTATTGAGAGAAATACTTTTAATTTGCATAAAGTATTAAAAAAGACAACGCACTTCAAACAGCTAACAGACTTCTGTCTTCTCTGGGAAATCTGCATCACCTTCACAAGGAGGGACTACAGTTCAATTTCAGAGGTGGCTTTCATGTTCATCTATGACCTACCTGTCTCTGCAGAACTGTATTTGAAGTATTCTCTTCAAACTTTGCCAGCAGCTGAGTTGCCATTGATTTGACTTTGTTCTGGTTCATTCCTTCTCTGCCATCACTCTGTTCTTTCCCATTGTTTGTCCCCTGGCTTGGAAAGCCTGAAGCCTGCAAGGAAACAACAAACTGTGTTTTCCTTATGTTCCCTACAACACTCACGAAGGGAGAGGAGGAGAGAGGCATCATGCTTTTCAGCAAAGGGTGAAAGGAAATACAGTCTGCAGTATATTAAAATGACATGTTTAGCATGCAAAAATTGCCAAAAAATATTTTCTTGGATCCCAGAGTACAGTAAAAGGGAATATTAACCAGTGCTGCTATTCATAAAGCAGAGTCACAAAGGTGACTAATCAGAGAAGGGCCAGAAACCAAGCTGCAATGCAAACTCTTCAAATAAAAAATTGTCTAAATAGACAATTAGGAAAAGGAAAAAAACCCCAATACCTTAAATGTTCCTGTGTTAGAACAAAAACTAGTGTAATTTAGTCAATGCTCTACTCCCTACCAAATGATTAAAATTAATTTAGCTCTTCTTTAGCGCATGGCACAGTAAATTCAAGGCTTCAAGGGAGAGGTTTTTTCCCTGCCACACTCCAAAGGCCAAACCTTGGCCCCCTGACTCCCAGTGCTTCCTCTGCTCTGGTGCCCATCAAGGAGCTGGACATGGGTGGGCACCACTGAACACCAACCTGCTCAAAGACACCAAAGAGTCCTTTCCGACGCCTTTTGTTAGTCTCATTTTCTTCTGTTTTCCCTTCAGCCTGAAAGGGCAAAGCCAAAACAAGTTCCATGGGTTACTGCAGCAATTCCCAAGTCCACCCCAGCAGCTCCTCCCAGGAGAAGTTCCATCCCCAGGCAGGTGAGGTCTGGGCTGTGCTCAGCCAGGCACACACATGAGCAGTGCCAGCATCAGGGGGTCTCGCTGCCCCGTCAGACCCCCCAGCTCAGCAGGATTGCTCCTCATGCAGATATCAGGGCAGGAAAAGCTGTCACACAGCCCCTGAATGGGAGCTCTCACTGGACTCCAGTGCATGAGAACACATGCTTGTACACTGCGCTGAACAGGCCCTACAACTTGGTGTTTATCTTTCCCTCTTTCGGTACTGAGGAGTTTAGAATTCCTAAAGCACTAAAACATCCTTGAAGAAAAAGGTTTTACAGCATGAGTTATTCTGTGAATTTTCAGCTAGACTGCACTGTTTTCCAGAGAAGTAACAAAATCCAGAAACCCCTCACTCTTTCACTGTAACCCCTAAATCTCTCTTGAACCATCTGTCTGCATGCAGATCATGAATTCATAGCACAGTCATACTTCCTTTTTTGAGCAATTATTGGCTGCCTTAAAGGTCAGCCCCATAAGGTTCACCTCCCTGACTATGGCTGAACATTACAATACTTAAGCAACCAAATTGCTTCTTTTGTGCTCGAGCCACATGCTGCGCTCATATTTCATTATTTTACTCAACTAGAGATTACACAAATCAATAATACTTCATACTCAGTCTGCACAAACTTGAAAAGTAGTCAATGCTGGCAAATTTTTATCCCTTTTTATAACATTCAGTTGTGAAGATTTGATACAGTGATAATTTATGAACAACAAACTATATTCCACTTATTGGCATTTGCCCATGCTGTAGCTTAGTGCCTGCTCAGCCAACTTAAAAAAACCCAAAAAGGAATAAAGAAAGATCAAAGAATGCAGGCTTCCTTCTTACATATAGACTGTTTGTAATAAATCATTATGCAATGAAGATGAGTAATCCCAAACAACTTGTGGGCAGACACCAAAGGAATCAGATGAAAATATTTCAATTACTTTGCTTTACTACGCTGTTTTTCAAGAGCAGCTCAGTAAAACCCAGCTTTACACTACCTACAGTCGTCAGTCTACCCAGAAAGGGTGAACACAGAACAGCACAATGTATTCTGCATAATAGCCTGGGCCACATAAAAGCAGCTTTTGCATGAGTGAATGGAGCAAAGCAAGATGCTACCTTTCAGAAATCGCACAGAAAGGACTCTCATTAACACGTTGACAAAGAAGTGAAAGACAAAGCAATTTAACTGCCGAGCAAGACTCCAAAAGGGCTGCACCCTGCATTGTGTAAACACCTCCATTCCTTTATTAGTCTGGAGCACAGGAAATCTCAGTTCCTCTCCAGCCCGGCTGACACTCCGAGGAGAATGGAAAACATGATCCAGCTCAGCAAAGGCTGCCAGAACAGCCACAGCCACCCCAGATCCAGGCCCCGCTTCCTGGTCTCTCACAGCCTGAGCCCAGATAAGGATCCCTCCTCCAGCCCAACCCTAGGACAAACTACGTGCCATGGAAGTTCAGTTAGCAACACTCTCTGCTCTCCTAAAGCCTGGACAGAACATTTGATATATATACACCATATACACCTGGATAATGCTCAGCACCACTTTTTGTAGGGGAAAGAACCCTAAAAAAACTGAAACCACAGCCAAACCCCGAACTCAAGCAATTGCTTTCCAAGGAGCTTAATTTCCCAGCTAGTTTCAGCTGGTTGTGGCACTCCCAAGTCTGTCCTAATCCAAGTACCCTAACCCACCTTGCTTGGTTTCACAGCCCATACATGACAGAGCTGCAAAACCTTGCACAAAATGCCTTGCTTCCCAAGCTGATTTGGGAAATAATACTTCCACTTCTCATTTCCAACGAGCTCCTGTAGTGTGAAACCTGAGGGGCCCTTCAAGCAAATCACCTCGTGCTTTCATGTACTGCCAAGAACTCCAGCTCCTGCTATGACAGAAGGCTTATTTCATGACAGGAGGTTAATCAGAGGCTCTATGGCTCAGTAATGGAAAGCTCTCCCCACTGCTACAAGTCTGTTTACTTCTGCAAACAACTCATTGAAAAACAACATTGTGGTCATGACAAAGGTTTTCCTTCTAAAAAAGTCACCCACAAGAAAAAGCAAAGTTTATTCTGCATGTTTGGTTTCTCACAGGTTGGCTATCTGGGAACCATGTCACTTAGTTTTGCGTATATGTGGGTGGCAGGAAATAATTATTTCCTAACAAGGATATTTGAAGCCACTGGACAACTGACTGTCCACAGGTTTTGAAAAAGGGTTTGCAGATGGAAAAGATTCAAGACAAAAGTCTGTGTAGGAAGTATCTGGAAATTCTGGAGTAATTTGTCAGGTGAAAAAAATAGAAATCACATTTCTACAAGACAAGAGAGCAACAAATTTAAAAAGCAGTATATTAAAATACTGAGAAATGCAGTGGATGTGTACATGTGTTAACTCAGGCCTCTGCAAAGCTTCAAGGCTCTGTAGTCCTTAATCACAGCATGTATAGGCATGGATTTTTTTATGATACAGGGATATAACAGGGCCTGTCAGTAAGTTTTCATTAATAAGTAACCAAGAGAGAAAAGTACACAGGCATGACTAAGAGATTGTTATCCCAAAGCTGCTGATCAACCTGCCCACTGTTTGTCACCATTGCAAGCTTCCTCTGTAGGAGTTTGAAAGCTTCTCTTCAGAACCCAGACAGCATCCACACACTGTGCAAATCATTGCTTTTTTCAAAAAGCAGCACTCCCTCCCAATCAATAAACAGTCTAGCATAGCACTGATTTTTGGAACTGGTATATAATAAAATGACTGTATATTTAATTCCAGGAACACAGAGCTACAGGACTCTTTTTCTTACAGGTAGAAATAGCTCAGAAATTATAGCAGTGTATATATAAACCCCTTATTTTTGAGCCTGAAAGTTTATTTTCATATTTTCAGAAAAAAAAAAATTCACAGGGCAAGTCTTGCTTCACAACTCACCTTTGGTACTCGTTTTCTTGGTAAAGTTAAATTGATATAATTATTAAAGATGAAATTTGATGATTTTGGTGAACCAGGATCATTATTTTCTCCATTTTGCTTCTCAGCAGCATCTGTTGAAAAAACAACTGCTTAGGATATTTACTTAGATTTGTTTTTAAATTCTTTTGACTAAGCCAAAGCTTTCCAGTTGAGTGCTGGTAGCAATTATATATAAGAAACACAGGCAAACAGATGTGAATACATACAATGTAGGGTGGCTTTTTAAAAAAAGGAGAAAAACACAAGCACGAATGTGCTGTGTGCAGTCATCCCTACCAGGGAATCACACCAACAGCTTCATACATGCCCTTCATGATGTCAAGCAGCAGTTATCCAGCTGCTCCTACTCCCTGAAACCACCAAGGACCCACAAAACCTTGGTCTTCAATCAAAATTTTCCCCCTTTGCTGTGTTAAGCCCGAGGTAACTCTTGCAGGCCAGAATGGCTCTGCTGGGAAAAGCCTCTTGGCTCAAGAGCAGTGCTCAGCAGCCTGGATGAAGTGCTGCCCCTTCGGCCCTCGCCAAAGCTCAGGGACTGCCGTGCCTCACCGACTGCGCGCAGAGGGGTGCCCCGGAACAGCTCGTAGAACTTGGACAGGTAGAGCACCATGCTGAGCTTGTCGGGCTCCCCGGCCGAGCCCAGCTCCTTGCCCGTGGTCACCGGGGGGATCCCGAACTCCTGCTCGGCCACGTCGAAGGCCAGCTGGTTGTTCCTCACCACGTCCTCTTCGTTCAGGGCGTCAAAGTCACTGCGGGGACAGCACAGCAACATCACTCGTTCCCTGCTCCCTTTGGGAACACACAGTGCTCCCATGCCCGTGGCAGAGCAGCACCAGGAATGAGGGCACAGGCATCTCACTGGGTCAAAGCTACAGAGTCCACACAGTGCCAAAGGTAAGAGCCTCCCACAAATGCCATTATGTGGCCACATTTCTCTCCACAGAGAAAAGCAAGGCACAATTCTTCTCAAGGATTTCTGGGATTCACATTCTCTGTACCTCAGAGAAAGGAAAAACAATTCTTATTTGCTGTGCCTGTGTTTGTGCAAAAGTAGAATGCAATATGGAGATTGTTTACCCAAAGATGGTGTTTTGTTTCCTTGGTCTATCAGGGCCAAGCGTGTGTGAGCGTCGGGACTGACGGCTGACAGTCACGAGATGAGTGCAGTTGTTGTGCAGTTGTGTGCACAGTTGAGTGCTTGGCAGATTCAGTTTAGATGCAATGTAATATAGTGTAATATAATACAGAATAATATAATATAATAAAGTAATTAATTAGCCTTCTGCTGTCCATGGAGTCTTCCTCATCATTTCTCCCTGCCATGGGGGTCGTCCTGTTTTGATACCGTTATTACAAATACTGACTTTGCCAGAAACGTAATTTAAAAGCTTTTTCGCTGAACTGGACCTTGATGTAGTCCCACAAAAAATATCCTTATTTATTGGAGAGATGCAATTTTTCCTCAGAAATTCTAAGAAACCTTTTCCTTCTCCAAATACAGCTGAACTACTATGGACTTCATCCATTAGCAACAGATTACTTAGGTTCAATTAGTTTTATAAATCATCAAAGCCAGGAGGAATAAACTCAGGACAGCATTCTATGGAAGTAGCACACTATATGTGTATGCACACACATGCACAGGCACTACCTTTCCTTTTTTAAGGTGTTACACACACAGTTTGAGCAGGGACCTCCTGTCCAGGTCATAACTGAATTTAGCAGTGCATCACACATCTGGAACTCTGTTACCCACTCTCTAACCCATTTTCTATCGGACCTATTCTAAGACTCTGATCTTCTGAACAGCTTCCAA
The DNA here is from genome assembly GCA_013400635.1 of Hypocryptadius cinnamomeus. NCBI lineage: Eukaryota > Metazoa > Chordata > Aves > Passeriformes > Zosteropidae > Hypocryptadius > Hypocryptadius cinnamomeus. Next base: position 12,722 of record VYZP01067538.1, read on the forward strand.
AATTCATGATTAAAATAAACATGTGAATAAATTACAAAGCTCCAGGCAGGGTAGTTTCTTTCTCCTCACAGTGGAATGTGAGTTTTTGAATCCTCAAAGAATTTCTCCTCTTCCCTCACCCACCCAACTGCCGATTTCTGGAGCTGGGGGCTGTCGCTGGCAGCCACCTCTCTTGGCTGCCCAGCTTTCATCCGGCCAAGTCCTTCTGCAGGCTCATTGAAAACAAAAAGCCAACAAGATCCAAACACAACATTAATTGAACAGCAGGAGGTCTGTTAGCTCAGGAAGATAAATTTATCGACTTTGCAGAGAGCGGTGTAGAGAACATGCTTTCCACAGGCAGCAAAGATTACTTCGCTTTCTGCACCCTCTCCCTCAAAAACATCCAGAATTCTAATTCTTTTAAACCAACCCAAGGCAAAAAAAATTCCTATTCTTAAAATCTCAGCTCTTCATCTGGCAAAACTGTACAAACAAGCACCCTAGGTACCACTCCTATTTTTTTCCAATTTATCACACCTCATAAAAAAGTTCAATCATTCCTTTCATTTATCCACAATAAAGGGAGGTCGGCAGAAATTCATGTGTGACTTCTAAGGCTCTGTAGGAAGACAAAAGAATGCATCCACTGCATTTTGGAGACTGGTGAGGAGAGTCACCCCACAGACTGCACCCAGCAGTGCCAGCAATTGCCATTTCCTGACACTTGTTACACACTGACCTTCTTGTATCTAACTGTGGGACATTACAAAACATTCAGATGCATGGAGTTGGGTCATGCAGCACTAGGACCCCAGAAACTGTGCCAAAAGAGGAATGCTGGCTTACACTCAACCCCTAGGGCAGTTAATTTTCAAGGCCCAGCCCTTGCTTTGCCCATGTGAAAGGACTCTGTGCTCTCCTGGACATAGCTATGCAAAACCTCCATCTCCACGGTTCAACATTTCCCTATTTGACTGTCACAGCAACCAGTACAACACATGGAGGATGGCCCATTCAGGCTCACTCAACACTTCTGTAACTCAGGACTGTGCTCCATGACTGTGGTTTCAAACAGACACCAAAACGTGTCTCCAGGGATCTAGGAACGCAGCTCTACACATTCCCCCAGAACTGCAGATTTTGTTTTAAATAGACACATGACTCCCACAAACATGATAAATCATAGGGTTCAAAACCCTCCTAGCTCTTTGAAGGCACATATATTTCATTTTAAAAAGCATGCAAAGATATACAGAAGAAACAAAGCAAACCCAACCTCACCCTTCCTCCCTCCAAACCTGGCCATGGTGTGCACTTCCTTGCAGAAAGCAGCCACAGAAGGGGATTGCAGAGTGTCAGGGTTGCTCTGGTCTTATGCTACCCTTTGCAAATGCCTCACCCGAGGAGCTCCACAGATGTCACTTACATGAGGTCGGGCCTGAAGCGATGGATGATGGCACACAGAGCAAGGCCACTTTTCCAGGAGGTGGTCAGGTCAGTGACATTAACGTTTCGGTATCCCTCCGTCTGCTTCTGGCACCACGTCAAAAGCTTGTTAGGCCGAATATCTGACTCTGCACAAACAGGAAAGCAAACATTTCAATCAGCTTTTGCATGCTCAGAAGGCTAAAAATGTTAAGCCACAGCAAACAGGAGATACCACTTACCCTGTCTTGTGAGGTTCACTGATCTTCTAATGGAGCTCACTCTTTCAAGAGGACACTGCTGTAGCTCATTGGTAACATATAATTGTCTCACCTACAAGGAAAAGCAATTACCAGCATAACATCAGACAAAAAATCCACTTTTGTTTCCAGGTTAACTTCATCAGCAGCTGGTTCTAAATTAAGGAGTCTCCTGAAGATTTTGTTTACACACTTCTTGCAGCTCTATTTACCCTTGATAAAAAAAGAACTGATTTCACAAGCAAGCCTTTTAAGTACTGACCTGGTGAGGTCGAACACAGCTCGAGTTCAAGTTCGGGTATCTTGTTCCTGGGTCAATGGTGTACTGGTCAAAGTTCTTATTAATATTTTCAGGGGTCGTCTGAGGCAAGAGTCGATAAATGCTCTCTCTTGCAGAGGAAAAAGATGCGAGAGTTATGTATTAAAATAAATATTTATTTATAAGAGATTGGGGCTTTTTTGCAGCTGCCTAAAACTTATTTTGGTTCTGCCAGGACAAGTGTTATGGACCAAATGCATAATGCATCCATCCCATTTCTTATCCCCACTCAACAGAAGGATGCCAGACACAAAAGGGACAAGATGGACACATAGAGCTTATGCCCATATTTTCCTGAGGCAGGAAGTGAGCAAGAAAAAGGAGGGGAAAAAAAAGGAGGTTACATCATCTAGTCATCTGGTTTTGCTTTAACATCTACTCAAGAAGTAACTTCTTTACCACATAACAGCACTAAATCCTGTCATCCTGCAATTCCTATAACCACCACAGCTTTTTTTCCTATGCTGTTCAATTTTCCATTTGGGACTAGGCCGTGTTTGAGTCATCCCACAGGCTTCTATCTTAAAAATTCCCTAAGTGCTGTAGCTACTAAAGCTCCTGCTTGCATTCCCACAACCATGACTCTTCCTATTACATATCTGCCCCAAAAGAGCCTGGGCAGCTGTAGCAGAGCAGGGTGGCTGCTAGCAGGACCTAAATCAGCAACTTCAACCACCAGACCATGGTGACACCAAGACTGCTGCTGTACTTAGCAACAGATTTTCTCGCTTCAGTCAAAAAAAGTTTCTGGTGCAGCATTATAACAATTCTCCACATACTTATCAGCCTAAAGAGAGCACCACTATGCCAAAATGCAGAGTTAAAATCAGAGATCAACTCTGAAAACTGTTACTGTTGAAGAACTTATTTAGATTCCTTTCAGGATTTTAAAATTATTTTTATGATAAAAAACCAGGTGTTGAGATAGCTGGAGGTTTGGGATTTTTGATAAAAGGTCTTTTTGGTTTGTTTCTTTAAGGATCACACTTAAGTGACATAAACCAGTTATTTAAACCCTAACAATATTTCTCCTGATACCATTCTGAAATCCACTGCCGTCCAGCACTGCTGTGGCTCTTTAAAACACTGGAAATGCTGGGGAGCAAAGCAGCACTCACCGTTCAGCCAGGATCTCCAGTGGGGGCTTCCCCTGCGCCCAGCTCCGCACCATCCACGCGGTGTCAAAGGCAGCCAGGAAGCCTCTTGCACAGCCAGTACCCATCGGCCAGAATGGCTGCAAGAAGCATTTACACTTTAATTCTCTGCATTTATTAAGTTCTTACTACAAAAGTAACTTTCAACGTGCATTTGGAGTCCAGGGTTTCATACGGTCTTGGAAAAATAGCCCAGAAAGAGTCAAAATGCGACACAGGCAACACTTGTAGGTTTTAAATGTGCCTCTCCTAAAAGTCTTAGGGAGAAAAAAGATTACTTTTTTCACTTTTTCCTTTTTTTTAGCTTCTATATATAAAAACAAATTTCTTAGCCCCAAAAGGTAAAGGCTGAGGAAAAAAAGAAAACTCAAGAATTATTGAAGGAAAAAAAAGGAAAAAAAAAAAAGATGCCCTTTTCACCTCCTAAATTTGCTTTGGACTGTTCTTTTCAAATGCCTCAGGCTGTCAGCATGAATTTAAAAACAAAAAAGTTGCAGCATACACTTTTCACTTCAGAAAGAAAAAAAAAGGGAATATACTAAGGCACAGAGACTGCAATAATAATTTGGATCAAGTTTTTGTCTATGATGGAATTCAGCAAAATTATGCCATGCACCCAAGCTGAGGACACGCAGCTCAGAGTTTTCAGACAGAAACACCACTTGCATAAAGCAAAATGGGATCTCAGCCACAGGCTGTCAGCCAAGCACTAGCTATGACAAACTATGGCATAATAAAGGAGAAAAGAAAAAAGGGGAAAAAAATCTATTGCAAAGAAGGTACAACTGTTTCAGGACATGTAAAAGAGGACGTTTTATATTGGAGGCTAGATTGAATGGTTGTATTAAGGAAATAAAGTTAAAAACCTGAAAATACTACTTGGAAGGCACTCCAAGGTATACCTCAAGCAAACTATCTCCAACAAGAGCCACCAGGAGCTGATGTCTGTGCCTCTCTCTCACTAGCGCAGCATTTTCAGATGCATACATGGAAGTAAAATCAAACATTGCTACATCTGGTTGGCCATAATGATTAATTGCAAAATCCAAGGAGGGCAGCTGGTAGTTGGTTGCAAAGTCAGCAGCTTCTCTGGCGTAGGACAGCAAATTGCTCTGGTTCACATTTTCCCCACAGAGCAGCAGCTCAGTATCAATGGAGTCCTGCAAGAAGAGAAGGATGTGGGATGAGAAACTCCAATATCCTCTCTGAACTGGAACATTGCAGTCTCACAGCAGGACTGGGAGCCACACATCTCACAGCAACAAGAAACAAGTGACACTTGTCATCTCCTCCAAAAAGCCAATGCACAAACACAGGTACTGCCCCAAACTGAAACTCTCCTTGCCCACACCGAACAAGCAGCTTTGTTTGCAATAAGAGATTATAGCTCCTCTCAGTTCCTTGGTTATGTGATGTTTTCAGAACATTGCTTCCCTCACATCAAAAGATGCCATCCACATCACTGCAATGCTTTTCTGCACACGTGCAGCCCACATCTGAAACCACAGGAGAGCAGAAACACTGATGCTGTAACATGGGGGGGTTCAGCCTCAAGGCTTGACTCGATATCTCAGTAACAACACCACATTCAACCTGGACCGTAGCAGCTTTTCTGTTCATTTCTGGGCTGGGTTTTTCCTTGAGCAGAGTGGTAAAGGACCCTGCCCTTACAGGTCATCCTACTTAAAGGCAGTGATTATTAATGAGGCAGGTTCTATTTCCAGCCTAATCGTGGATGAGACCCCTAATCACAGATGATACCATAGAACCGCTATTAGCCCAGTTGCACCAGACACACTGGGGTGGTTGATTTTTTTCCACTCAGGGCTGAGTAGGTCAGGAAAACAGCTCTCATGAGCCACAGCTGCTGCTCCTCTGCTCCAAACTCTCCACAGATCCCCTGGGACTGCCCTCACCTACAAACACCAGCCCCACAACCTCAGGGCCCACCAGTCACTCCTTCCGCCCTTCCTCTCTCCCACCCTGGTTGGTCGTGGACAGCAGCTCTGCCCTGGGAGCCCCTGGCCTCCAAAAGGGCAGGGAATCATGGCACTGAGCTGAGTGGTCCCATCAGAAAGCCAAAAGCCCTTCTGACAGTTCCCCACAAGTACTTCCTTCAGGAAATTACACTTGGCTGTTTTGTCACTGCCTTACTTTCCAAGAAAAATTGAACACTTTTGGGTTTTCAGAAAGGGAAATTTAAGTAGTGCCACAACACTTCCTAGAAAGAAAAGAAAATAAACCCTATATTGTACAGAAGAATAAAAATTAAAAAATAAATTTAAAAAAAAAAAAAAGAAAAAGAAAAAGAAAAAATACCTCAAAATCACAAGTACCCCTGAAAGGTCAGGCCATCATGTTTATAGCCTTCTTCTATCATGTTTCGCACACTTTAGAGAATTTGCAATTTAACCTAGGGTAGGTTTTTACGCTTCCTTCCTTGCCTGATAAAACTGAACATAGCTGTGCTAAGTTCACCCTTAAATAACTGAGTTTTTTATTTTTTGCTGTGACGACCCCACCACATATTCCCAAGGTGAGTCAAGATCCCATTTCAGCCAGTTTCAAAACTGATTAATTTAGGAAGTATTGTTTCCAGTTCTCTATTGAAACTTTGAGCTGACTGAAAGGAAAAGCAAATCCTAAAAATGTCAGAGTAAGATCCAAGTGACCTGAGCTTGAATGAAGTGATTAAGTCTATAAACACCCCCTCTAACATCCAGCAACGTTTATGCAGATGTTCACACTTACTCTGTGCCAAGTAAATAAAATAGGGTTTAACAAGCATTTTTACATACGTTAATAATCACTCCTTTGTCCAGAAGACTCTGCTTTTTTGCTGTCATCACAAAATAATGTGTGCTGTCTTTATAGTAAACAATATTCTCCAGGTCAATCCCTGAAAAGAGAGACACATTTGTCACCAAACGCAGCGCCCTGCCTATGCCATTTACTAGCAGCGCGGGATTGATCCTGGCAGGTGCCTTTCCTTCTTGGGATGCATCCACTCTCCCAGCTGGGATGAAGGATTAGTGGGCAGAATGCTATGAAACAAAACAAGAGAGGAGAGTGGTCTTGCCCAACAGGAGTTTTTCTCAGCACAGTTTGAAGTTATTCAGCATTCTTTCAGGCAAAAGCTAGTTAACTGCAGCATTAACTGTTCCTGAGGTAGAACTGGGTGCCAAGGAAGCAACGTGTTTTTTGGGTTGCTAGGGCTCTGGCATTGGGTCTAACCAGGGGGTTTAGTTTCAATTATAAGTATAATTTTTTTAAAAATCAGCTGTAAATCAAGAATAGAGTTGATTGTACAGACAGTGAATGCAACTATTCTGAAATCCTTTTCAATTAAGATGTGTTTCACAGTTTATATTTTTAGTATTTATGGCAGATTCTAGGTCTTCTCAGTTTATCAGCTCCACACATCAAAAAGCAAGAATGAACTCCTCCCAGAAGGGCAGAGACTTTTTCAAAGGGTTTAAGCTGTTCAGCATGTGAATGGATAGAAACAAAACAAATAATGTCTTAAGGAAAAATCTCTGGGCCCTGAAAATGCTCTTCCAAATTTGTTCAACATAGCAGACATTTTTGCAGTAGAGAAAAATTTAAACACTAAAACAAGCCATGATGTGGCAACACCCAAGCTAAAAAAATATTCCACTGTACCATAAATGGACACCTCCATCTGCAAGCTTCTGACATCAAAAATATTTTATCACTTGGAAATTTTTTACACAGATTATTCAAAACTGATGTTACCAGTAACAAGAGGGTGGCCTGGCACATAGAGTTCTCCTGCTGCCTCTTGTATTTGGTAGTGGAAAAAATGAGGATGCACTCACCCGTTTCCTCTTTCAGGTCCTGGAAGAACTTCTGATTGAAGATGAAAGCAACCCCACTAATTTCTTCTACCTTGGCTTCTGCAGTTGTATTTCTGTTTATAAAATTGGCAGTGATCGCTATAGCCAGCTTTCCACGAAATTCCTTCCTCCTGAAGCCTGGTGAGCAAAGACAGGAATTAAAACCACTGCAACTTCAGACTGGACTTTCAGGGAGGGTCAGCTCAAGGCAGCCCAGTGTCTTTCCTACACTTCATCAAACAACATGCCATCAGTAGATTCCACCGTGCCTCCGAAATTCCCTTCAATGTAAAGAGTCTTTTCTCCCCATTTTCAGCTGCAAAACTAGAGCTGCACTGCATTCAAGATAAAATGGTTGGGTGGGGAACTAGGGAAGAAGTTCAGGAAAAACTATGACTAAAGAAAAACATGGAAAAAATTTTTGACATGTCTGGGAATAGAACAGGTCAATTTCAGTGGAGGGAGACATTTTTTACATGGTAAATGGCAAGTTAGGTATTTGTTATATAGGTGGTAAACAGCTCTTGAAAAAAGATGCAAGAGATCAGCAATCAAAAGGAGTAGAGAATGATGTGAAAAATAGAAACCTCTGTAGCAGTGCTTAGGTGCACACACTACCAGCTAATGAGATTTCCACAATTTGGGATTGAAAAATATTCAGTAGTTAACTGTTATATTTCCAAGGTGAGACCAACTGAGAAGTTCCTCGCTCTATCTTTGCTTTCACTTTTCACTGAAAAAAGCCCCCTGAACCACAATCTTGCAATCACACATTGAAGTTTTTCCATCTGTATGTTCCCCTCATCTGTAATTAAATTATGAAGTAGGACGGAGGATCCTTAGTGTACTTTTGGCCCACTGCAGATGACATCATATGAATATGCTATTTTATAACAAAAAACATATTGGTTATGGATTTTTGTCTCTGTGTTTCTTGATATGCTCTCGTTATTTCATTGGGATAGATTTAATATAACACCAGCTTCTGTACATATCTTCAGTGCAACAATCACTCCCCTAGATCCTGGTATGATGATAAACATTAACCTCTTGATAGAGTCTGCAGGTGAGGTAAGAATAATTAGGTTTTGCTGGTACCTGACTATTTAAACAGTCTTTTATGGGGGACAGCCGTACAACAGCATAGGGAAATTTCCAGTACAGCATTATAAGGAATTAACTGTAAGCACATTGTAGTTGGCAGATAAAAGAATAAGCAGACAAACTATGAAGCTAATAAAAAAAGGGGGAAAGAGTACTTAGAGAATGGAAACTAGCTTGGATATAATTAGAGTTAAAAGGGAAATACATAATTAAGTAAAAGGTTTGTTCCTGTGATGCAGGAGCAGCTTAGCCAGTGTCTCTCTAAGAAGCACAGCTCAGGTGGTTTGAATTCTCAGCAGTGACTCAAGTTCAGGAAACATTTACACCCTCTACTCCCACACATCTTAGAGCTATTTATTATCTTTTGCTATTGTTTCTAAAGGAGCTGCTTCTGAAGTTCAGTCTCATTTACAAAGAAGCAGCTCTGTTGCCTTCATTAAATACCTGGCAGTCACCTTTTGGTCATGAGTTCAAGCACATAGGGCAAATTCACAGCACAACAGCAAAGGCTATCCCATTCCTGATATATATCTTGTCAGCTTCCTTCAAGTTAAATCATCATATAATTACTTAACCTTGAAGCAAGCCCAATGGCACCACAACACATTCTGTAGGCAGTGCAAATACACAGAGCTCAGAAGCAGTAATGACATTAGATGTCTTTTATTCTGAGCTATGACTTAACAACAAAACCAAAAGGTACCACATAAAATGACAGCTTTCACACAGACTTCCGTGGATTGAAAGGTAACCTGCTGCTTTGTTTCTTTCTTTGCTCTGACTTTCAGATCTTTCAAGGTACCCTAAAGACCACTAGTAAGGCTAAAAACACACATTCACAGACCTTCTAATGTGTTCCTGCGGCCATCTGCACCAATGATAACATCAAATTCGTACTCTGACAAAGGGTGATCCATGGGGAGAAATTCAGCCCTCCAACCCATCTCTGAAAACAGAAATAATATTTATTATTTCTTTAGTATTACAATGGAGAATCATTACAATGATTTCAGAGTCTGAGGAAAGGGCACTAAGATAAAGGGTGCATTTCTCATTCTCTGGATCACCTAATGCAGTTAACTTCCTCTCAGAGTCACACCACAAGAAGATGCTTAAGCACTTGATTCTTACAGAAATAACCCCACAGCCACCTTACCAGGGCAGTACATACATGTGGTTACAGCAAGGAAGAGCTGGCTACTAAAAGAGGAAAAACAGTATTCCATCATCAGTGCTTTTAATTGTCTTCTAAATAGAAATTAAATGGAAACATACTCAAAAAGCTAAATTTAATCTTTTTACAAAGATGATTATGTGAAAGTGTTTGTACTGTCCATGTTTTAAAATTATATATAATTTAACTACTTAATATACCTGTTCTGCTGTCACTATATGACCCTTTGAAGAGATACCACAGAGTTTTAATTAAAATTTGAAAATATTTTAGTGATACTACATCCTAAAAACTAGTATAAAAAAAAAAAAAATAGAAAATTAGAGGTCTTTTTCTACTGTTTAAAAGTCTTGCATAAGAATGCTGATAAGAGTCTGTGTGCCAGTGGGAGTTATATCAAATGCAAAACGAGGCCCTGGGCACTTATTCTATCCTCAACATTTATACTATCAATCAAAATCTGTTTTTGCAAGAAGATCCCAAGAAGCCACACCAGACTCCCTACAAAGCCTCACACACATGCCAGAAGGCATAGTGCAAAACATCAGCTTCTCAGCCTGGGTTGTGTTTTAAGATTTATCACTGCTCGGTCACACTGATACTTATCACCCCTGTAACTGCACAGAACAAGGCTGGCTGAATAAGAAGGGCAAAAAACTCTTTATTTCTTTAAACAGTGTTTGACTGCCTTGCACAACTTCATGTAACACCTGGCACAAAAAGAAGTTGCTGGGAACAGAACTGTATTATGATAAATAATACTTCGGTTTTCTTGATCTTCAGGAGGCTCCAGGACTTTCACGAATTCCAAGTTCACGTGAATTTCCACTCCAAGGATAAGTGCAACTTTGAAGAGGATGAGTTGAAGCTGTCGAATACCTGTGGAGAGCAAGTGACAAAGATGTGTTTGATAAGTAAGCAACCCCAGCTGCCACCAGCCTGCTAGAGAACTGAAATTCATTGTTAACACAAATGTGTAGCATTTCTATTTCCCATACTGTAATGAATGCAAACATAGCAACCACCACAGGATGTTGTTCTCTTCCGCCTCCTTTTCCTCTTGCAGCACAATCTTGTTGGCAAAACTCATTTCAGTTGAGTTTCTTAGAATGCTTTTGTAGAGATCTGCCTCTCGATGACATTTAAAAGATCTGCTAACTAGCATGTTTCAGAATACAAAATTTTGCAATACATTTTCCTGCAAAATACTCCACTCTGTTATTTGTGTCTACCTTCAATATACTGGAATAAATATCAATATTCTTCATACCTCATAATCAAAACCTGTTGTTTAACCATACCAGACTAACAAAAAAATATGCTCCATAAGACTGTAACTTGTTATATTTCCACCTTGCTTAAACATGACCATTTTTTTCCCTCTCTGTGTGCACAAATGCACTGGCACATGGTTAAGGCAGATGAACTTTCTGCCAAACCGAGAATGTCTTCACCGATCTTCTGATCCTGGCAACCTCTTATCTGAACAGTGCCCATGCCCTCAGATACTTACTGATGTGATCAATAGATCCTGCACAGAACTTTCCATAAAATTTCTTTGCTCCCAGTCCCCGAAGGTCGTGGATGGTAAAGGGCCAGAGATGCAGCACATTGTTCCTCGAGAAAGTGTCCCGCTTCTCCACAATAACAACCTTGGCTCCCAGGAAGGCAAGTTCTATGGCAGTCCGCAGGCCACAGGGGCCGCCTCCAATAATTAAACACTGGCAGAGAAAAGGAAGAGTGTGACACAGGGTTTTGTATTACTTCCACACAGTTTCCTACTTACTCTATTGGTATGACTTGAAACACAACTGGACTTGCACTACTGAGAGCACAAACAAGTAATTTACTTAAATCAACGGAATTTTTTTTGCATGTGGTGTTCAGCCTATTCAAAAAAGAAGATAAACTGTGCTTAATGCAGACACAAAAGCATCTGATGAAGAGAAATAAGACAAAAACAGCAAAAAGCCAAACATTTTTGAGTATCTGCTAGCACATTTCTAATCCCCGTTTAGAGTTTCTCAAGTGCTTGCAGCTGTTTCTCAACAGCATTACAGTTGTGTAAAAGGGAGGGGAAAGGAAGTAAGTCGTCTTAGTGTAGGCTTTTTTTATTTTAAAGAGGAAATGGGTGTACATTTACCAGATTTGCTGAACAAACCTATGATAAGCCAGTAGCCTTATGCTACTAGCTACTCTCTTTCAAGCGAGGGTGGATGTAACAGCCTGCCTGGTTCACCTACTGACGTAAGGAGGACATGCCAAGGGAACTCAGCAGACTTGTCCTCCTCTGCCAGGGCCAGGGAACTTATCCTGTCCTATTCCATTTCACCCAGAGCTAAACATCTTCACTTTCAGGAAAATCACACTTCAGAAGCTTAAACCTAAGTTTGGGCACCCTTGGAAGAATCGCTTCCAAAACAGTTACAGAGGATTCCTGCCCAAAGTTTAGTTGACAGTTGTAATTTTTCATAGATCAACAAGGAAAGGATTTCCAGAAAGCAAACTAATTAAACCCCAAGCATATCTAGTGCTTACATTTCCTTGACTGATTACTAAAAACTGATTAGGAACAGTCTTACAGCTGGACAATGCTGTTGGTTCCATACCTCCTAGGAACCCCCTCCACTCCTCCAAACCCCCCCAGATTTCACAAAATCCATGCCATGAGTTCCAGCTCTGCCATGGCTGGAGCAGGGAGAGCGAAGGTGGGTCTGGGAGGATGGGAGAACTGCAGCATAGCCAAGCTGGGCCGTGCTGCAAATCCAAGACCATTGTGTCAGGGGCCAGACACGCTCCTGTGTGTCCCACACACAGAGCCAGACACTGACTGCAGTTTCAAAGCAAGCACGGGCTCTATCTGCAGGCTCGCTGGATTCCAGTCTGGTTCCCATTACATTGCAATTTCAGAAAGTAGAGTCATTTATTTATTTTGGTTTGGTCATCATTTGTTTTCAGATCTAACAACTTGAGCAAAAAGTATCTGGTGCTGATTTTTGTCCAACCCAAATCACAGAAGTGCAAAAATATCTTTTTTCAATTTAATGAATAATTCTAATAAATTCCCATTGAAAGAAAAACTCCTGTGAGGTGCTTTGGCTTCGCTTTAGGCAAGTGTTTTGTTAACCAGACATATTAAAGTCAGGCTGTTGCCTTAGCCACTTGGCTTTGTTCCTCTTAAAAGAACATATTTAATGGACAATTTCAGAAGAACAGTCCTCACTGCATGATGAATATTAAAAAAAAAAAAAAATCAACAGATGTAACAATATAAAGGAAGAAAATAGAGGGCACATGTAGCCCAGCTGAAGAGGATCACTGGTGGATCTGGGTCAGACTTTTTGCACATGCTTCTTGTGATTAGCATGGGAACTCTGAGCCCTGACAAATGAGTGACTCAATTGAGCCTTCACAGCTTCCACTCATGTTGTGCAGGCAGTTAGAAACATTTTACAAATAAAGCCCATACATGGTCTGATAAGGTGAGGCTGGTTTTTCTGGGGGTTTTTTTGTCTCCTAGCTGTATTATACATAAATAAATGCAACTTTAAAGAAAACAAAAAATAAAAAGAAACAGCAGTCTTTGGAGATTTAATCATAGCTGACCCTGCCAAGTAACAAAACCCACAAAGAAAACCCTTCGTTCCTCCTGGTGCTTTGCAACACACTATGTTAGCATTTTAAGGTGGATTCTGCCCTCGCCCCTTCTCCTATCACATTGACAAAGTATCTTCATAATTGCGTAGAGACTCCATGAAAAATGGTTGTATGTTTGCCACCACCCATGGTTACCTCCAGAAACACATTTATCTACATCACAGAGCTATTTGTTCTATGATTTATTGAGGACGCTTCCTGCTGGTGTAGAACTTACTCTTGGCACTTCTTCATCTAATTTTGAAACTTCTGGGGTCAAAACCAGTACAAAATCCTTGCAAAAGTAATTCTTACTACATTTATGTTCCTATCTTTATTAAGAAGGGAAGGGCCCATGCCACTCCCTGGTGGTCTGCTTGCCAACAGACTCCCAGAAGAAACCTTCCTGCAGCCAGACTAGAACAAACTTTGAATGGCATCCTATTTTGCCCTCCTGTTATTCCACTCTCCTGGCTCATCAGGGTCTGCTTTTGGAACTAATTTCTTGCAATTTAACACAGATCATGACAGCTGGCATCACATAAGGGAGTCTCAAACAATCAATCCTGACTGAACAAATGCCAACAGCTTCTTGACATCCCCATCACCATTCACACATCAACTGCCTTTTAACAGTGCCAGATCATCCCCTACAAAGCTAAAGGACAACTTGACTTTTCAAAGCATCTCCTACAAATTATCCCAAGTAACAGTTGCTGAAAAGAACAGACAAAGAGCTTTTGCATATTTCTTGCTGAAGCTGGAAACAAAGGGGGGAAATCTTGTTTAGTTTTACAGGGTAGCTTATGAAAGAATAAGATCATGACCAGACTTCTATGACCTCCCTGAAGAATCAGTATCATGTTGGATGCTGCATCTTGTTTTACTACTGAGAGTATACCATGTTAGCGCAAGACAATAATACCGAGAGAAGACATTTTTCTTGGTGAAAATCTCTTAGTACAAATGGCTGATCTTCTGCCTGCAGATGTACGTGAATATTTTCTGTCAAAAGAGAAGCTTCATTGAATTTAACACATTCCCCAAGAACAGCACCTATGTTAAGGCAAAATTACAGAAATATGGGTTACAAAATTCCCACTTAATGAGACTAATGCAAGTTTCCAGGCCAGTAATAGTTGCCTAGTGACCATTGCTGTTTAAATTCATACTTAATAAGTAAAGCATGGACATTTTTGCACTTCACAATAAAACACTAATAAGCCCGTGCATATTTTATAAAAGTTGTTTATTCAAGTTGCAGAGTAAATAGTCTGTTTCTATGATACTGACAAAAAGTATTGTACTATTCCCTAAAAGATGGTTTTTTTTGTATAAATCTTGTCCCACACTACAATCAAGCACAGTACACAATGCACTATTTATCTTCAGACAGAACTTCACTGATTTCTTCCTTGTGCAATTTAAATGTATCAGAAATTTTCACTTATATTTACTAATATAAACACACAGCATTTGGTAAGTCTCATAAGCTTGATTCCACTCGAGGGTCACTCTGACTGTAAGAGATGCTACTTTCTTTCTCTGAGTATGTTTAGGAATGGCAGTGCCTTGAAAATCTCCAGGAAATATTCCCAGTGCCGAACTAAACGGCAGCACAAATTACCTCTCCAACAGCAGAATGGCTTCTGTGCCAGGCCCAGGATTTTGATATGATCTCCTGTATATAATGTACAAATATATGACTCAAAATAGGAGGGGAGGAAAGGGAGAGGAATACAATGTAGAGGCCTCTTGCAATCCCTCCTTCCCACCCTCTCCGCTATTAAATCAGTAGTCTGTGAATCCAAGCACCTGCACCCCATTCTGGAAAAATCATATGCAGCTTAAGAGCTGAACACCACCATTGTGTTTAAAGAAAAAAACCCCAAACAAACAAAAAACAAACCAAAAAAACCCCAAACCAACAAACAAAAAATCCCCACAACACCAACAAAAACTACAAAAAATACCCTACCTCAAAATAACACTCCACAGCAACCTAGTCACAAAAATCTCATCCACTATAACTGAAAGGCTGAATCTACTCATTGACCTTGAAAAAACTAAAAAACCATTAGTTCTCAGCATTTAGATGCTCAAGGAATCTACCAGTTGATAGCAGCATGAGGGTGGGGGATGCAACAAACAGCATCTCTTGGCATAGTAAGAGCTGACAAATCCTGTTGTGGCCCAGTGCATCATCCCACTGCTGTCATCCCACTCTAAACCCCTCACTCCTCTCCTGCCCAAGGTACCCAAACATTAAATTAATCTTGGAAAATAAAGGGGTGTTTAATGATGATCCCCTCCCTGTACAACCTTGGGATAAAGACAGAAGCTTCAATCACTCCAGGAATCCAAGATTTCCTCATTTCTGCCTTTCAGCTGTTTTGGAGGTGCAAAAGAGGGGATTATTTTTAGCCTCCAGCTCAACAACAGCTGGACAGACACAGGCACACCCTTTGTTGTCCTATGGCATGCCAAGCCAGAAGCATCACTGCTACTCTTCAGAGGACATGCACACACACACTGGTGAAAAAACAGCAAAACCCATCTGCCCAGGTTACTGAACTGCCTTTACCCAAACCATCAATTGGAAGTCAACCTACAGGCATGGATCATGCTCCCAGAAAGGAGCAGAAAGGGGTGGCTTTCCCCACAAGCCTCAAAGTCCTCTGATCCTCACGACCAGAGGTGTGCTCAGCAGCTGTGGGCCTCCTCACCCAGTGACAGGAGGCTCTGCCTGTAGGACACAGAGAGACAGTGCTTTGCTTTTCCATGGCAAACATTCATTTCCACAGTCAGCAGATCTGGGACTCTTACACACCAGCCCAGGCCTTTGTACAACACCCAGAGTGACAGGGGTGCACCAAGGACTAATTTGGCTGATTCCAGAGGGTCACATCCTACATAGATTTGGACAAGTGCTTATTGGTGATAGGGCTTAATGCACTGCAACACGAGACAGGCATGAAACAACACATTTTCTGGAACAGTGGCGACCGTTCCCCTGGAAAGGCTCCAGAGAAAAACAGCTGCATAAGCAGCTAAGGCAGACGGCCACCAGAAGCTTTCTCCACCACAATGCTTTCCAGTCCATCCCCTTTACTAGATATGAAAATGCTTCTGGCAAAAATAGGACTGCTCAGCGGGACATTCCTGACTTACTGACTTACAGTTCATCTCCCATTTGCAGCCCCAGATTTTAGCACATAAATCCACTGACAGCCACCGGATACAACACTGCAGCCAAATGCACCCTGAATCCACTGAACAATCAATTTAAAGTTTGAAACATCATCATGGAAGACACTGAAAAATGAAAATCTATATGCCACTTCAGACAACATTAAAAATGTCACAGGCTGAAGCTTTATTTTTAATAAAAATCAATTCTTCCACCTTCTCCCCAAAGAAAGTGGGGGAGAAGGCCTAGGAGCTAATTAAACTTGACCACAAAGATTATGTAATCTTTAAAAGGGTTTTTTTTTTCTATGTTGTACTGTTTTATGAGCTCCTTATAGAATTAGCAAGGTTCAAAAATGTGTCATTTGACAAAAATAATATTCATTTAGATGTATTTTAATGAGAAATCCTAACTCTCCAAAGGGTTATGTGGACACTTCTTAAATACACTACAGATAGGTCTAAAAATCTACCTTAAAATATTATTAAGACTAGCTGGATCTTGCTGAATGGGCTTTTTTGGAGAGTGAACACCACATAAATACCACTGTTGGGGAAGTTCAGAGGTACCTGGGAACAGTGAGGCTCACACACCCCTAACTGCAACAAAACCCTGCGCCAATGCATGAATTCAGTGCCTCGCTATGAGTCCACTTCTGCTTTAAATCCCTCCAATGTTTTACCCTTTGTACTCCCAGCTGAGCACCTCAGAAATGTGCAGTTTTGTCCTCTCCCACATCAGTGACTGGCATAAATGGAGCCACAGCTTTATTTTTTTTTCCCCTCTAAGATTGTACCATGGATCCGAGGCCACCTAACACAGGGTGACTTTGGCCACAACTCTTCCCCCAGCCTTGTGCCCAGCAGCTGCTGCACTCGCAGCTGGACACAGCACAATCCAGGGATCAGAGGATCTATCTTTACTGCCCTCCTGTTTTATTGAGTCAAAATGCCAGAAGTGAAACATTAGTACATTTATTGCATTCATCTGGCTCATCTTTACTGGGATTTTTTTCTCTTTTTTGGAAGATAAGCTTCTGCATGGAAAAAAGTACGTGCCTTCATTTTTCCTGGATGTATTTGGACACACTTGTCCATCCATCCTCTCTGTCAGATGGATACATGTACTAATATTAGAACTGTGTATTTAAAAAAAAAGCTCTTTCCATAGTTGAAATTAAAACAATGGTATGAACGACATCTGTAACTCATATTCTGCTATGCCACACATTAAAGAGGGGCTGTGTGTACTCAGGGTGTTAGAAAGTCAAGAGTACCTTCCATGATGCATCAGAGCTGCCAGGACTTTGGAGCTTTTCTGAAGAACTCTCTCGGGTGGCATTTGTTGTATTTAAATCTGGTGACTTGATCTCAGATCTTTTAGAACAATTTGCTTCTTGAAATACTTCCTGAAATACTTCTTGAAAAAATTGCAATTGACAGTCATAATACAGCAAAGTATGCCTGGAAACCTTTTGCTGCCCTGCACCAGTTACAGTAATCCAAAAAACCTAGACATTACTAACAAAAAAATGTTACACTCATTTCAGTAAACATATCCACCAGAAACCAGGCACATGCTTTAATCCAAAAATCTCCTCAAATAAAGCACAAAATAAACCCTCCAACATCCTTTGGAATTAAGTGTGTTTGCTGTTTTCTTACCTGCCTTTCATTGTAATCAAAACACAGGCAGGAAAAAAAGAACAAGCCCACACCCAAAACCCAGAAGAGATTGCTTTCTTTTCTTTTTTTTGTCCAGCTGCTTAAACAATCAAAATGAAAACAAGATAAACCTTGCAGAAAGAATGTTGCCTGACTATCTCAGCCATGAACATGGCTGGCAGCATGTAAGTACCTGGCCTGTCACACTGAGATTGTGCTCTGAGGCTACACTTAACAACTTAGTAAAAAGAGCCCAGAATAAAACCACAAAACAAAGAATTCATCCAGAAACAAAAACTGATGGAGAGAAATAAAGGAATAAAGGCATCAAGAGCCTCACCTCTGAGCATAGCAGAGACCCAGCCATGAGTCTTGGAAGCTTTGTGAGCAGTGACAGAGAGAAAATGGTTCATCCTCTACATGGTTTCCAGAGGCAGGGGCTTTGCTGGGCAGCCAGCAAAGGACTTGTCTGCATACCCAGAGGAAAGGATTTCTCATGCTCTATGGCATCTAAAGCATGCAGGCAGGTTGGTCAACAACCATGGCTTCATTACAGCAAGAGCTTGGTAACACACTTTAAAAATACACTCCTGTTGCTCCAGACTGGCCCATGTACAGAGAAACCTGGAACTTTTAACCAAACATCACGACAATCTAATAAACGAGCTGAGCTTCCACTTGGAAACTGGCTTTTTCAACTAAGTGGGGAGTTAAGTTACTTTGAGGATATCTCACAGAATATTTTGCAAAATGTTCTAAAATTCATTTTTCTATTAGGTGAATTGTTAACCAACACCCATTTAAGATGTGGCTTTTAGAAGCCAATCCTGAGTAACTGAGCTCATGTAGATACAGACATCAGGTCTGAGTCAGAGTGCAGATTTTTAAATTTTACTTACTTATTTTTAAAGATCTTAATCATTTAATCCCATCATTCCTAACTCTCCTAAGCGGAATGACTGTACAGCAGTGTACACCAGCTACAGATGAGCTCAAAATGCAACACAGTACCAGCAGGCAACAGTTCTGGGCTCTTGGAGTCCTTTTTTTTTCCAGCTCAGCATGCAGCCTTCAAAGTCACTGCATTTTCACTGCTGACACTCACAGACATTTAACTAGTAAACCTAAATACAGCTCCAAAAAGAGTGATAATCTGATTTTTTTCTAGTTTACCTGGTCACTTGCACAAACCAGTTTACCATAGGTAGACAATGCCTTTACTTTTGACACTTTTTCTTACAATTTGAGAACACTAGGAATTACCAACCAGCACTTCTTAGTAACACAGCATCCAAAAGTGCCAGCAGACAAGATGGACTTGAATTGTTCAAACAACCAGAATTAAAAATATTTACCTTTAGTACACTTTTTAAGAAGGCTTTTGATAGCGGGGAAAGTTAACAGCACTCACAGAACCCACAAACCAGGCTGCTGGCAGCACGTCACACAGTGAAAGTTAAATTTCAGCACCTCTAGTTCTTATTTCCAAAACCTTTTTTGGCTAAAAACAAGGGTGGTACATAATAACCGTTATTAGTGAGCTAAAGAGTCTCAAAAAATAAATTTAAAATGGTGAAAAAATATTAAAAGAAGCATGCCTCAAAAAGAGGGGCAGAGAGCTGGAGACATAAATTTTGGCAGCAAATTGCACATCACGAGGCGCAATAGTCTCTTTTACACCAACATCCGACACAACAGAAGGGAGATAAACATACACAGAAGACCAGTGTTTATTTACACGTATTAATGAGTCTGTTTTCGCATTCCAGGCAGGGTGAAATGCAGATGGAGGCACCTGCCTCAACAGCACCGGCTACGCTCGTTCTGCCACTATCAGGGCTGAATCTGGGCTGACAGGCAGTGAACTTCCTAGCCCAGGTGCCTCCAGGCAGGCAGGGCATGCAGAACCATGGCTGGCCAAGCAGGGACCAGACCCAGCAGCGGCCCCACCAGCCAGAAATGGCTTCCTACCCTATCCCATTTTTTCCTACCTTGCTAAAGCACAAGTAAGAGAGAAAGCAGGGAGAAGAAACCTGAGAGAAACGTCTTTGCCTTGCACCGAGCGCTTGCTGATCTGCATAACTTGTTATTACTGCTCTGGGTGTGTAGTCCTTGGCAGGAAGCTCACTGACATCTCCTGCAATGTTTTCTAATCTGAGTTGCAGTTTACCCCGGAGCAGTTGTTCTATCTGAATTGAAAATCCTGCAAAGATGGCAGGCAGAGCTCAGGCAGGACAGGACCAGGAAGAAGGAGCACTTGCTGTTGCACAGGCCCTTTCACAGCTGCTCTCATAAGCCTTTCAAAGGCGCAGGAGAAGGAAACAACACGAGGCTAACTCACAGCATGGCAGAACCACATGGTTTCTGCTCAGACAGTATCTCAGTCAGATGAACAAATCCAGAGAGTGTGCAAGACAAGTCAGGCGGTGTCTCTTGGCTGGTTTGTCAATTAGAAACAGTGTGTCCTTGGAAAAACACGAGCTGCTCTTCAGGAGCAACAAATGTCCGGGGCAAAACGCGAACTTTGAAAAGCTAATCAGAACTTGATCTATCAGCATCAGCAAGATGACAAGAAGATGAAATGCCACAGCAGTTCTGTGTGGCTCGGCACACCAAGCAACCCCGTGGTGCTCCCCTTGGGCCTTCCCTAGCACGGATTAGGTGAAGGTATTGAAGCCTCTTCTGCTGGTCACATCCTGCAGAGCTCTGACCATTCCTGCTGCCCTGCTCTGGACTTGCTCCAGTTTATCTGCCAGAATATTTTAGTTGGGGTTTCATCTGAACTAAGGAGGTGGCTGGATGTGTGGGTACTCACAAGCTCCAGATCATTCTCTGCAGGATATTCCCAATTTTCTCAGAGTATTACACTCCTCTACTGGAAAGTTCATAATCTCCAAGTAGCTTCTAGCAATTTTACCCTGTTGATCTCAGGTTAAGACAAAAAATATCCAAGAGACCTGGGATGGAAACAGTTTGCAGAAACCTTGTTGCTTGTAGAAACAAATTATCTAAGTGCAGACTTGTTAGGGAATGTGGAAATTTCAAGAACTGTCTGACAAAAATAATCCCCCTTTAAACAGTGTAGCAAAGACAGTAAAGCAAATTAAACCAACTTCGAGGGCATTAAAAGGGAATTTCTACTTTTCCTTTTCAACATATACTAGCTAAACTTCTTTTTTCACCATGAATGCCATCAATATTATGGCTTTTTAGAGAGAAAATGCAAATAGGAATTTTCTTGTTTGCTTACGAAAATAATCTACTAATATATTTTACATTTTCTCTTCTTATACAGCATCTTAGAACTGTGGTATTTTGCATTCTATGGAAAGAGTATTCAAAGCTATCTGCACTGAGGCCTAAACAGCAGATAAAGCAGAATTTTGTTTTGTCAGCAGAAAGAGAGCAACCACATCCCCAAACCCCTCGTTCTCAGGGCAGACACGGGAACCTAGGGAAGGACCTCAGCTGCAGGAGACAGGAAATTACCTTATTGTCTGAAATCTGGGGTTTAGCAGCCAAGTGTTTAATCACTTCTTGGTAGCAAAAGTTATGTATTTCCTCACTTATCAGTACACAAACACTACCAGAGTGGAGCTGGAAGCGTAGCTAACAACAAACCCCTAACGACCACATTTGGCACCAACCCCATAAAAACCACACGGGTCTCTTGTAAGGCAGGAGAAAGACCTGACCTGCGCAAAGCATCCTGCCCTGGAGCTCCCCTTGTCCCCCACACCAGCCTTCCTGGTGGATGGACACAGACCAGCTGCTTCAAAGAACCAACCCCAAAGCCCTACAGCACTAGGGTCATGGCAACACACCCAGTCATAACCTTTTGTTTCATTCCGACCTAATTAAGCCACTTGCGGTGACAATAGTGGTGGTTTGTGTGAAAGTAACTGCGTGTCGCTCCCTGTGGGAATCTTCATAAAATATCTAGGAAATCAGGTCAGGGTGGGACAGTTCCCTTCTCTCGATTACTTGCAAAGCCATTAAGTGAGGGACAAGGAAACAGCAGAGTTCTGTTAAAACACAGATGTAAAGCTACTGTTACCTTCCAAGCCAAAAAAAATTTAAATTCCACATGCCTAAAATGTCTTATCTAGCCTGTCTGATTGCTCTGCTTTGGCCAGGCTTCACTGCTTTTCATGACTGATAAAGCTGAAAAAACTTTGTGTTTGTGGAAGCGTCTCCAAGATAATGAAAATAAAGTGATTTCATTACCAAATCACATGCCAAACATTTGCTTTTGCTGATGTAATTTGGCCCAATCTCATTTTAAAACACATCACAAATAGTCAAATACTTTGTTTTGTTTTCAAAGAACTGTCCACTGTGTGTCCTGTCATCACCCTAGCTTCTCCCTATCCCCTCTCTAAAAATCCTTAGAGAAATGAATGTGAATGCAGTGTTCAACAACTGTGGTTCCACTATGTGTTCATAGGTGATTTACTGCTTCGCCACTCATCTCAAGCAAACCTTCCTTGCCACTCATCCTCATTAGTCCCACGTTTTCTACAGCTTTGAAATAGAAGTTGCTTATTATAATCCTTAAAAATAAATCTACAATGGAAATCCAGTGCAAGGCTTTAGCATCCCTGTCCTAAAAGGCAAACGCAAAGAAGCACCAATATCAAGATAAACAGCTTGTCTTTCAAGTATACCAAACACACCTAGGTGCCACTTAAAATGTCAGTAGAACATGTGCCCTTCAATATTCCCAAAAACCTCAATAGCTTCTGGATTCTACTATCCAAGCATTGTTTGTTTGCTTTTTTAAAGAAAAAAAACCACACAGACACAAAGCAGCTGAATGCCTCTTTGTAAAAAGCCACAACCTTTCATTCACTCAGCTTCCTAACTTGGCAGTCATCTTCTGGCTGACTAGTTCAAGTTTTGTGGACTTCACAGGAATGCTTTTTTATTAAAATAAGCAAGCTAGCAACACTGTCTAATATATCTGCAACAAGTTTGGTGTGTTCATTATAAATCCTGATTATCAGATTTGGAAATCTCCCCATTCCAATAATTATTTTGAAGAAATTAGTAAATCCAGCAAATGGGATGGGTATTTACTCTTTATAAGACTAAAGAGATTAAAGTTTTCATTATAATATGGATATTTTTTCCGTTGGAGCATAACTGGCTCTGCCTTCTTTCATCTCACAATTCAATTACTCAATTAAAAACCAAATGTTTGTCTTGAGGGATGCAATCAGTCAGGTCAGTAGAACACTAAAACTTACTGGGCTTCTGTACTAGTATGTACAGCACTGGAGAAACCTGACTGAAAATCCCCATTGCCTCTGAAGGATCAACAAATGCCAGCACTTGGGGAGGAAATTTGGCCACTTTACCTGCAGGTTCATACACACTGGATGATTTGCTTAATTAAGAGACAAGTATTTGTTTAGCAGTACAAAGGAAGGTGGGAAGAAGAAGACACATGGAATCCAACCTGCCTGATTTACCATGAGGGGCAAGGCTGCAGAATGGGATGTTTGTAAACAACTGAGGACTGGAAGGAAGGCAGTTTGTAGCTAACAACAAGCAGAGAGACCTGGCACCCTCTGCTCGTCCTGCTGATCACCCTACGGCTATGGAACACAGCAGCACCCAGCGACACCAGGAGCTCCTTTCCCTTTCTCAGCTCTGTGGGAAGGACAGCACCAGCAAAGTAGGCTTGCTAACTCCCAAGGCATTCATTTGGCAGTCCTCAGAAATGGAGACAATGTGAAAAGGAGTGGAAGCGGTTTGCGTATAAAGACCATCCCCCATTTTATTGCTCATAGGTACACCAGTGTGGTTAGAACAGGGAGACGTGGCTCGGGTTCAGTCAGAAAACCTCCAACCCCAGCTCTGACCCAGGGCTCCTCCTCTGCTGACTCACACCGTGGCCCAGCTCCCCTGAAACAACAGTCTGTCTGTACTGCTGTGCTGGATAAAGAACCACCATGGAGCCCTCTCTGAAGCAGGGACACTGATGCCACCGAGTCCCAGTCACACTGACAGCACATGACACTACCAAAAAGAGCCATTCCATCCCTATGTAAGTCCTGGAAACATGGTTAAAAACAATTTTAGAGTCATTCTCTTGCAATAGGTCTCCCAACAGGAGTTTTTGGAAGGAAACCTCATCTATTGTAAAACAAGATTTGAAAGGCTGAGTTCAGGAATGAGTAGAGAGGCATCTGAGGACCACGTTTAGTGGTGAACACAGTGGTGCTGGGTTAACCAGCTGGACTCAATCTTAGAGGCCTCTTCCAACCTAAATGATTCTACAATAGACTTCAAGATCATTGAATTAGTTTTTTAGGATTTTATACGATTCCATATACACATACACCTACAAATGCACGTATGTATGGCTTTAAATGCACAGCTTTCAAAAGTTCTTAGCTTAATTTTATTTCCTTGCTTTATGCTAATATTGTTCAGCCTCGAAACAGCAGCTCAGACTGTACAAGTCTCCCATCCAGGAACTGTGCCCAAGGTGGGGTCCAAAATACACACAACACTCAGAAGACCAAAGCTTCTGCATTCAGAAGACCCAAGACCTCCTCCACTGGGGAGTTTTCTCCCAAAACTCAAACATCCAGAGAGAAATGCCAGAGTAATTACATTGGTAGCACTTCAAGCAAAGTCTTCTTAGTTCTCAAGTGTAAGCATGTATTTGGCAAAAACAGCATGCACCTTTGAAGGGGAAGGCAACACCACATTTGCATGCTTCAGAGAACCAACACCCCCTCTCAGAGTAAGCCGCGGATGTTTCCATGTGCAGAAATTTCTGCTCCCCTGAAGCATGGGAGAGCCTGAATTTTGGGTGCACAGCATGAGCCAGGTGCTACCCCCTGATACATATTCATACCTATCTCAAACATCAGTGGGAGCCTCATTTATATGTGCATGCACATATTCCTATCATTTACACAGGTAATGAAAGTAAATGTAAATCAAGTGCAAGTAATGAATCTGCTCCATAGAGAGAGGCAACATTCACAGATATCTTAAAAAGGCTAATGAGTACACTAACACTAGCTGGATAAATTCTTGTTCATCATTGCATGATGTTTTACATGTTCAAAAATTTAGACTGATATTCAAACTGCTAACATAGGGAACAACATGCATTAAACCTTTAATGTTCTTTGATTGTCCAGCTTCAACCCCCGAAGAAACAAATAACCACTTCAGAGTCCAAACATGCTCCTCTGCATTAATCAGTAGAAGATGAAAACCAGAGAGAAATGCTGTCAGCATAAAAAAACCTGTGCTTTTTCTACACATATTTGCAAAAAAAATCACAGTGTGATATCTACAGTTTTTCCTGGTTAGTACAAACTTGTGTTTCTCTCTAATGCTGGTGAACTAGGCAGGTTCCAGCTCCAGAAACAAATTTTGAACAGGACTCATTCCCAACTTAGAAGTTCAAGATTGAAGGAAGTTTATGTTTTGTGAAGATTCAACACTCACACAGGCGGACTCCTACAGTTTCAGAAAGTTCATTTCTGCCTCAGTTCTGTTCCTGTCTTTCTACAGCACTCTGGCTTTATTTTGGGTCAGGTTCTTTTGGGTTTTTTTTCCTACAAAGAATTCAGGGGAAATAATGCTCCCAGTAAGACAACTCTAAAATAGCAGTGGGTTTGAAGTTGAAAATTGCTCAACCAGTTTTATTCATGCAGCTTAAAACTGTATCATTGTAGAAACTTTGAAAGCCATATTTGGCAATGTTCTTCAAGAGCAGTTAAGACACAGGATCATTGTTATTTAGCTGGAGTGGAACGTTCTGTATGCATAAAACTTGTGTATATTGCAATGAGTAACTTAAGTGTGGCTGAAGAGTTTACAAGCACAAAAATCAACAAGTACAGCATTCAGCTCTCAAATACCATTAAGGAAAAAAAAAAACAACCCAGCAGTTTTGGGATGAGGCAGCAGATTTCCACTTTGTTTAAAAAAACCCCAAAAAACAAAAACAACCAAAAAAACCCCAAAAAACCCCCAACAAACCTCCTATGAGTCATTTAGAACCCAACTGCATCTTCTCTATCTCCTCCAAAGATTGGAAAGATTGCAAAGCCATATCTAAAAACCATAAGCTGCAGGGTCATCTACAGCATTCAAGGCCACAACCTCATTTAAAGCCTTGAAGTCATGTATTTTTTTTAAATGATGCCTACCAGCAACCTTGGCTCTGTTTACAGAGCTGCAACTGCAAAAATCCACTTAGCTCATTGCCCAAGTTGTGATCCTGCTTTAACAAGGAGGGTTTTTACTTCGGGCAGATCTGCCCCAAGCAGCCCCATGGAGGTGAGCGCTGGGCACGGCTGCCAGGATGCAGCTGTGAGCTGCTGTTTCACCACTGCAAGCAGCACAGGCACAGCACACAACAAGACAGAAAGCTAAAATCACCAGCTGCACTGGAGGTAAATGGTGCTGTGCATACTGCAGCCTAACCTCTGCACTGGCTGGGCTGCCAGCATTTCTGAGAACCCCTTATCTGTGAGTGGGGCTGTCAGAGCCCACCACCGCAATGGTCAGGGTCCACACTCCTCTCCCAGCACAGCAGCCTCCCCTCCTGCAGGGACAGGCACTGATAGGCTCTGCAGCAGCCTGTGATTCACACCCCAGGAATGTTTGGTAGATATCTCCACCGAGCCCGCTGACTGTGGCTGCTGCTCTCATTCCCAGCAATCTGAAGATTCATGTTTCCCTCGTTAAATCAGCGATGACACACTGAAGTGCAGGTCTGGGCACGGGCCAGGTTCATGATGAACATCTCCAAGTATTTCACGGAATATCTGTACTCACACTCTTCACATGCAGACATTCTATAGCCATTTGCAAGTTGGTCGTATGTGCATCATAGAAATGTCCATTAATTTCTGCAAATACTTACACCATGCCACTAAAAATAAATCTTTAATCTCAAGGGGCAGTAATACCACACTTTCAACACTGTGGAAGGTGTTGATTAGCTTCCTCCCTGGCAACATTGTAAAGCATTACACAGCCTATATATTTTATGTACCAACCCATTTCCACGAGTCTTCTCACAAAATAAATATTAATCACTTTGCTTAGGAAGTTAACAGAACAAAGCCTTGGCTTTGAAAGTCACCATTCGAGAGAAGACTTAGTTTTTACATTTCACATGGGTTGTAAAACTGCTTTTTTGTGTTGCAAACACTTCCTCAAACTTACCACCACAGAAATTTGGACCTCGGGCTGTATGTGTATGGTGAGGGACAAGTGGAATATTTCCTATAATTTGTTAATCATCAGACACTTTCTCATTCCTTCCCTTTCCTGTCTCTTTTGATCACAAAGATGCTCCATGACATATGTTCAAGGACTTTTCCAAAGAAGAAAAAGGGAGGAAGGAAGCACAGGTCAGAAAGGGAAATACAGGGAAAAAGGAGAGGAGAAAAACAGAGCCTGCCAGGAACACAGTGCAAATAGCTGCGATGACACTCCTTTACTAAATAAAACTATATTAAGGACCCTTATGACGTTAAAAAACATTAATAGTCATTGGGAGCTTATGAAAAGTGAATAAAACCAGAGGACTCTCTATGCACTGAAGGTGACTTGGTGTTCTTCTCACCCATGCTTTTGAGAAGTTTCAGCTAATGATGCAAACCAGAAGAAAGAGACTTTCGACACTGCCCATCTACTGAGTCCATGAAAGAACAGTTCAGTGATAGTTTTAATTAAAAAGCCCTCCACATTTTGGTGTCTAGTTATACCCCAGTATGCCCTTCTTCTCTGTTCTACTTCTATACAGTCATGTAGCTTCTTAAAAGCTACCCTTCTTGGGGCAACATTTAGCAATCACTTGGCAGTAAATGAATGAATTGCTCTTGGGACAAAGCTAGTAGAAATATTCTGTGATAGCCAGATGAAACAACTGGCATAACTAGAGTATTTTGTACAGTTTTGTCAGTAAGATTCACATCAGCAAGATTTAGAGTGCTCAGTGGTGCACTCTTTTCAAAATATGTAGTGCATGATCTGTGAAAAGATCACTTCTTGTCCTTTCAACAACCAAGCAGACCATCTCCCTCAGTAACTACCACAGAGCAATTACCCACGTTCTGCTTGTGAAAAATCACTACCAGGAAAGGGCTTCAGTCCATAAATAGAGCAGAACTGTCTCTTGCTGTTGTACAGCAACTGGAGCCAATGCCAGGTGACAAAGACAGATCCCCAGACCTCCAAGCAGCACCTTCAGAGAGCAACTTAGGAACTGCTGCTGAAATACATTTGGCCCTGGTCTCCTACAGCATGCACAAAGCTGAGAAGCCTGCTGAATATGTCACAGTTTGTGCCTTGCAAACCCCGGCTTAATAAAGCAAGTAGTTCTTGAGAGTCTGTAATGAATGCAGCCCACTTCTTCAGAAGTTTGCATCTTACACCTGTTTGGTGATGAAGTATAAAAAGGACAGAAAGTCTGAGACAGACTGGAAAACAGGATGCTTTAAGGCTCTTATATATTGTGAGTTTCCACAGAACTTTCAGAAGAAAAACACCTTAAAATTTGTCCAAAACAGTCGATAACCAGTTTCAGCATATTAAAGGAAGGGTTACTGAACAGACACACTATATGTGATGGCAGAAACCTTGCTTCTGCAGAAAAACAAGTTTAAAAATTCCCAAGCTGTGAAATCCAAAACTGAATTCCACTTACCTTAGTGTTCATACAAGACTTTCCACGTTTATACTCTTTGTGACTTGCTCTCTTATCAAGCTTGTTCCACAAAGCTTTGGCCTTCCATGTGGTCACTCTTGATTTCAGTTTGGTGTAAAAGTTTCTATTGTCCAAAGGATCTAATTCAAGTTGGCGAGTGAGAATATTGAAGGCCTGAATGGTGCCTTTGCATGTTGATGCTTGTACAAAGTTTTCAAATATCTGGCCAGCTTGATTGTATTTTTCATCATCATTTTCCCCCATGTTCTGAGAGCAGAGCTTGAGAATGAATAAGCTGGAGCTCTTGTGCCAGGGTACAGGTGATCAACAGTAACAAGTACTTCCACACATGTTATTCCTAGAAAAGACAAACACAGGTCATTTTAAAGCACATTCTGCATGATAAAATTAAATCCACAAACTGCACATACAATATGAACATAAAACCCCAGCATACAGTGACTAGACAAGCAGGCATAAAAAGTTAGTAGTGATACCCGAGTGTTACAAACAAACATAATATATTTTTCCTGTCATGACTTGTACTCACAAAGACTGTTATAAAAACCCTGCTAACTCAAGCCTACTGCTACAAGAAGAACCAGCTTCACTGAGAGCTTGAGGATTTAAATTTTTTTTTTTTGTTCAGTCCTAGAAAACTGATGTACAAACCCCAAAAGTCCAGATTTTTTTTGCCAAGCAGAATTTATATAACAGCAAGTGACATTTTGGTTTTAAGAATTTATGGAAACCTGCAGCCAAAAGTCAATATGGTTTGATGATTTTTTTTTATGCTGTTGCACAAGTTAGGGCCAAGGGTGCAGCTTACCCAGAGCAATTTAGAATTGGCACAATCACTTGCCACAAGCAAATGCACAAAACAGGCTAAGCAGAAACATCATCACAAGTTAGACCAGAACTAAAGGAACCAGAAAACAAGTAATCATAGAGAGCCCCCCTTTTCCTAACACTCTTGACAAAATGAGAAAGGGTTTGGTGCTCTAGCGCACAGAAAGGAATTTTATCTCCACGTCTCCACATGTTCAATGCTGAAGTTATGTGTTGGGAGTCTTACCTTGTCATGTGCTGATGATATAAAGTAATGATGTTTGGCCTGCTAAGCCCCACTGGCTTTTCCTAGTAACATGATTACTGTCAAACTGTGCCTGATATTCCAGATAAATACCCTTACATTCTGTAAGAGCAATGCTAGTCTAAATTAACACAAGTTTCAAAGAACTAAAATACTTTCATTGTGGCACTCCCTTATCCTTCTTTAACCTTGTTCTTCATCTCTAATGGGGAGCATCTTAGAGTCAGCCAAGGTCCACAGAAAGTATCCAAGTGGCTTTCACATTTTCCAAGAATATTGTTACAGGTTATGTATAAACTTGTCCTCAGAAGAAGGTTTACCTGGACTCAAGTTCAGAAATTTAAGTCATGCATTCTTTTTCCTGCTATTAAAGAATTATCTGCCAGTCCAAGAAACCAAAAACTAAATCAATGCTTTCCTAACTTCCCACATAATTAGTTATTTTACTTGGAACGTCATCTGTTGGCTGACAGTTTCAGAATAAATTGTTAGAGAGGCCTTTGAAGTCATGCTTCTCTGTTTAACACTGTTCACAAACTATTCATTCTCTGCTTGCATTTTCTTCAAAGACAAAAGAAGAAAACATAACCGGCGTATTTAAGTAAAGAAGAGACCCACCATGTCTATCTTACCATTCTCTAATACAGAAAAATATTATGCAACTTATTAAAGAGATCCCACAGGGAGATATAAGGAAGCATTTGGAATACTCACATTCCCTGTCTGTGCTCAAAATAAATAACCTTTGTATGCACACCATCAGTCCGTTGTGGGTTTGTGGGTAAAATGAATTGGCAATGTTGATAGTTTGTACATTTCCTAAGACCAAATGTCATGATTAAATGTTTGGTGCCAAGAACAAGTCAGGAAATTTTTGTTTTCCCCTCTGAATAATTCATTTATAGTACGTTTCATGCCCTCTTCTACAGAGCTTTGGGAGGTAAAAGCACAAACGTTTTACATGCCCCGCCTTTCAGAAGATCGAACTGTTCAAGCAGCTGAGTGCCATGAACTCCCATTGCCTCAGAAGGAGCTCAGGACATGGTGCACTTTCCCAGGTTGGAGCCCTCGATGATTAATGAGCAAAGCCCCCGGAGCTGCGTGTCAGCAGGAGGGAGCCTGCCTTTGCCAGCCCGGGGCAGATGTGAGGGAGGCCCAGCATTCCCCTCACCGGGGCTGGCTTTGGGAATGCAGAGGTACACAACGGGTTTAGGTCAGTCCAAAAAGGACCAAGAGATCCAAAAGTTCCATGGGAAAGGCAGGGAACAACCGTGCAACACAGGGCAAGGTGCTGCAGTGAGGCTTGAACAGCTTGGTGTGCATGTGCCTCAGGATTTGAGGCCCACTAAAAAAATACTTAAAATCAAGGCTAAACACTTACTTTACCCAACTTTTATACTTGCCTGAGATATTTCTCTAACAGAGAAGTGAAAGTATTCATTTTCCTTTTCTCTCAAAATAACTATGAGTGGCTTCACGAGGAGCGGGGCAGCGTGAGTGAACCACGTAGATGAGGAGGGAGCGGTAGCCAGACACGCTCTCCTCTGTCATCAGAAACTCACATTCTGCTGCCTCCCTCACACCTACCAGAGACTTTGCTGACACCACAGCAATGAAACAATGCTTCCTCTCCACTGTTTTATTAGCTCACCCCAAGATGGTTGTGCTCATAAAACACAAATATCTTTGAACGTTAACTCTTGGCATAAGTGGTAAGCGAGTGTGATCACAAGCTTTTTCTGTGAGCAGAAAAAGGCTCAGTGCCTTTTTCTGCTCACAGAGACTGGGGTTTTATGGCCTCAGCTGTTGCTGTCCAGCAGGGAAGTGGCGGAAGAGCAGAGCTAAGAGAGGAGAGCAGTATCTGAACCAAGCAAAGAAGAAAAGCAAGCTTGAGGCAGTGCTGATAAGAGCAGGGACAAGGCAGGACCCAGTGCAGGCAAAGGGAAGGGGCAAAAACATTTTTAGCACGGAGCAGAAGTAGGTGTTGCACACACACAAGCCTGGCCTAGCCTTCCTCTGCCTTTCCACTGGGGAGGACAGGCAGGACACCTTCTCCAGCCATAAAACCACCCTTCTCCAACACCACAAAGCCAAGACTGAGACTAATTTTTCTGGGCACAAAATCTTCTCCTCAGGAACTTCCAACACATTCCCTTCTTGCCCATACTGAAAAACTGAGGAGTGGCATCTCAGTAGACATTTGCTCACTAGTGAAGCATTTCTCCTTGCTGTGTCAGAGGTCATATTCTCCGAAAAAGTAACATTTTGTGGTCAAAAAAGCAGGATGAGACAGGAGACTCTGGTTACTAAGGTTTCTGGATTGCTGGCAACACCACTTATTTTCTCCTTTTTTTTTTTTTTGGCATGAATACTGTGTTGACAGATGACAGAGCTGAAGATGGTGCTCTAAGTATATGCAGCTGATGGAAAAGCATGCATTTCTTTCTGAGGAGTCACTGATATTTCACCACAACATTGTATATAACTCACTAGAAGCAATGCAATAAGGATAAGAAGTTCAACACGGTCATTCTTGCCTATAATTAAAGTTTCCTGTTCTGTAACTGTCTCAAAGACTTAAGAGGCAATGCATTAACTGCTTACCTGTAGCAGAAAAATTAACAGTATTTGGCAAAGTACTTGAGTTCTTAGAGTATTATAATTTATCCTTTTACTTCCTTCATCATATAGATCACTCTAGGGATGAAATGCAGAGCCAAAAATCTCATCAAGGTGAGTACTGATGCTGAAACTGCAAACTATGCTTTTTAAAGTGACTTTTAAACTTCCTCTAGTAGCACAGTCCAAAAATAAAATGCATTTTATTTTAAACTTCACTGAAGTGGCACAGAGCTAAATAAAAATTTGGGTCAGTGAAAGGAAAAGAATGAGAGAGCAGGAAATA
Source organism: Hypocryptadius cinnamomeus (assembly GCA_013400635.1). Classification (NCBI taxonomy): domain Eukaryota; kingdom Metazoa; phylum Chordata; class Aves; order Passeriformes; family Zosteropidae; genus Hypocryptadius; species Hypocryptadius cinnamomeus. The sequence continues at coordinate 45,178 of VYZP01067538.1, forward strand.
GTCTGGACAAACAGTTCTTTTAAGTCAGAACTGAAGCATTTGTGGGTTAGACACAAGAATTGCCATTTTAGGTGCCCTGCATGATGTATTAAGCACACACAAGAACTTGGCCTTCGACACAGCTTCCCATGGCATTGCAGGAGTTCTCTGGAGGACACAAAGTACACTGGGAAGTAGAAGAGTTCCATTTCAATGGTCCCTCCACTGTCAGAAGTTATCCCTGCCTCCTTTCTGCCTCCAGCCACGGCCACCAGGAATGGCAGATAAGGAAAGCTGAGAAGTGCTGCTCATGCCTGGTGGCTGCCCTAGAAGAAAGTGAAGATCTTGTTACAACTAAAAGGAAAGCAGTGCAAGAGAGGCAGAGAGAAAGCAGAAGTTAAAGCAAAGGCACATGCACAGATGTATCCATAGGAAAGCTAATGTCTCCAGTCTTGGCTGATATTTCCTGTCAGCAAAACAAGCTCTGCTACTGCAGACAATCTTGAGAATACTGAAAAAAGCAGCTCCACTGTCACAGCAATTCCACTAAGTATCTCTAGTCAGATGGATGTGTGGAACTGGTTCACATCTGCACACGGAGTCTCTCAGCAGCAAGCTGAGCAAGCAGTAAAGTTGACATACATGAGTCATTACAGGAAAATAACATAACTTTTTGACAGCAGCACCATACAAATTGCTTGTCAGCAAGGTCTCGAGGTACTACCCACAAAAATTAAAACCTTCTTTTGGTTTATGTGTCCCACTGGAATGAGAAAACCCTAATTTAATTCAAAATTGAAGCACTTAAGTTCTTCCTTAGTCCCTTAATGCGCTGCTTCTAATACTTGAGAACATGTTCCTTGGGGAGATCAGAAAAGGATTCAATTCCTCGCATTCAATACCACTAATCCTGATTCCACTTTCAATACAACCCTAATTCTGCCATGTTTACCAAGAATAAATTCTTTTATTAAGACTACAGTTTGGCATGCAGGATACAATACGGTTATTGTTGGCTTAAGGTTAGAAACAACAACGGAAACAAAAGACTGCAGCAATCATAGAAGTCATCTACTCTGGCCCTTCCTCATCATCAGTTAAAAGTACAGTATTTCTGCTTCCTCTTTCCCTGACTGAACTGTCTAAGAGATCAATCCCATCACAAAAAGTGAAGTCTGCAAGTGACACTGGCTGTGTTACAGGGCTTTTTGAGTTTTCCAGTTTAGTTTCCACTGTAATGCACTTTGTTTTTGTGGAGACCATTTTAAATGTAAACATTTCTATCTGGAGGAAACGCAGCTTTTTGGTGGTTTGGTTTCTTCACATGCTGTCCTAAAAATGACATAAAAGGAAAAAAGATTTCTGTGTAATTCTGGTAACAAGTGAAGCTCTCATTTGCTTTGCTTATAAAACTAGTTAAAAGCACGTTGGCCTGAAATACTAGTTTTGTGCTGGCAACAAACACACAATCCATTCCTTAAGATGCACAGTCCTACCAGAAACATCAGTGAAGGGAAGCTGCCTCTGAACAAAGCCTCACAAACTGTCTCTGTAAACAGCCAGATTACTCTTCTGTATTTTTATAAAAAGCCAACTTCCACAGAACTCCTGCAAAATAACTTTTTGGGCCAAGTATGGAATTCAAAACAGCTCCTGCTGAGACACTGTGTGCCTGTGAACTTACAAGGTTACCATACACACTATCAGCTTGTTTTGCAGTGGTTATATGAGACATTTCAAACACAGCCCTTCCAACAAGTGCTGCTGTGCCCGTTTAACCTGCTGCAGCTGGCAGCATCCACGATAAAATACAGCTGGAAACACGTGCACAAGAACACTAAGGCTTGACACTGGGTATTTTAGATACATTCACAGGAAGTGTAAAATAAAATGACCTATCTGAAGGATTTTATCTGCCACACAGACAGAGTCACATTCCACACGTTTTAAAGCTGGAAGCTTTAAAAATAGTTGGGTTTGTTTCTTGATGTTACTGATCTGAGCTTTGCTGTGGGAATGCACTAAGACACGGACAAGTAAAATGAGCTCAGCCCTGTAAGGCAGCAGCTTGCATGTGTCTCCATTCACAGAAACACATGGTGCTGGCAGGGGTAAAGCGTGGGAGGCTGCCCCAGGGGCCACATGGGCAACCCCAGGGATGGGGGCTCAGATCTCTGCTGGGCCCAAGGACACAGCACTTGCCAGCTTTCAGATAAATCCCAACAGAGAACTGGCAGCCACAGGGCTCACACCGTTCTGCTGCCTGCACAAGAAGTCCTGTCCTGTGAGCATCACTAAAACCCTCAGATGCTCATTTTGCAAAGCAAAGGCACAGGGTTTTCAAATGAATGCCAATACATCGTTTTGTATGCAGCTTATATTCAAACTACTCATCTACTTATCAGTAATACCATAATTTCTGAAGAATGAGTTCTAAAATAAAGAAATTTTCTTTTTATTTTTTATTTTAAAGCAATGTCGTTGTAGCTACACCAGTGGAAATTATAACTCTAAACCTTCAAGCCCAATGGTTTTAAGGAGAAATGTCTCTAGCTCAATTCTTATTCTGTGCAGGTGACAGTAAGTAATTAAAAATTATTTTTTACAGGCTGCTAAAAGCTCTGCTGCAAAGTCCCAAGTTTCCATATAGTCTACATCTTCAAAGGTAACTGTAGATGATTATACCACAGTCACTCAGGGTTAATGCTATGCATAAACAAGATATTAAAACCTGACTCTTGTTTAGACTGGTTACAAGGAAGAACATTTTTCAGCTCTGTTGTAGTAGATGAGAAACACAATATAAACAACAGTAGAAAGTTTATGCTGATGTTTTCCTAGGTTAGGATCACATGAACAAAGGAAGACAGTATACCACCATCAGCCTACAAGAAAGCTTACCTCTTAAGAAAAAGCACCTGTTATTTAAGCTAGAAAGATGTTATGGATGTAGTCTCAGTGAAAACAATTTAAAGGACAATCTTTAAGCTCTTTGAAACTCCTGCCTTTCTTTTCCTATAGTGACACTTATAATTTCAAGCTCACACGTTGGAACAGCATAGATAGTAATCACAGAATAGGCAGTGCTGGTTGTCCTTTGATCAGCACAAGATTTTCTACTTTCAATAGGATGTTTGGAACACTGAGCCAGACTAACTTGGAGAGCAAGTAGTACCCTACTTTCCATTCCCAAAATCACAGCAGCAGGGAGATGGCAGGGCCAGACACACTGAGCAGGGATGGATGACATGAGAGGATGATGGAGAGGGAACTCTGGCACCACTCCTGCCCAGCTGCCAGTGGGAACTTCAACATCCCACTTCTCTCACAGCCCTGTGTCCTCCTCTCTGTTCCTCACCCTCAGGTCACAGGCAAAACTTTGATGGCACAACTGTGACCATGAGGAAGACACATAAAAGCACACCCTGTAGCTGACAGAGCCCTGTCAGCAAAATCCCTGCTATATATAAAGTTATACCAACAAAACTGAGCCACATTTGGCAGCAGTTCCTCTACTACAGCGTTCCCTTTGTATGCATGGGGACATAATTATGGAGGTAAATACACCATAAAAGAAAACAAACACATGAAGCAGTAAAAAGCAGACTCTCTTAGTCAGCAGTCACAGAAATTATGCTGGTTTATGGCACTTTGAGAATAGGAATAATGCAGAAGGATGAAGGTGGCAAGACAGGCCATGAACTGACACAGCAACGTGGGACTGCCAGTGCCTCTGGCAGTGCCCAGGAGGGGCCACCTCATTTCTGGTGGACGCCAGCAGGGAGCAAGGGACAAAGAGTGCCACCAGTCTTGAATCCTTGAAGCCACCTGATGCCCATATACAGCCTGTCTGTCCCCTCACTGATCTCCCCCAACCCAGAAAGCAAAAAAGAGCAGCAATGCTGCTTCTCTGAGAGCTGCCCAAAAATATCTGCCGGAGACATCAGAAAGTGCCCTCAGAGAACACTGGATGCCAAAGTAAGGCCGTCTTTTGTTTCTCCTCAGGATTTCTTTGAGAAAGGAAATTAATATTTGTTCAGGGTTTTTTGATGCAAAAATATGAAATTATGGCTGTGCTGAAGCAAACACTCCAGGTTATGTCTTGGGGGAGAAAAAGAACAGCACCAGCATTAGTTTTCATAGATTTGTGCCAAAAGCTCTCAGGAGTTTGTTTCAGATCATCTTTCCAAGCATGGATCTGTAGATCTCTGCTCTCCAGTATGTGTCTATGTGTCCCCCTGGTTAATGGGGCTGTGGCAATTACCCAAGAGGAATAAACAGCTGGCACTGGGGCTGCAGACCCTGAGGGCTCCAGTCCACAATAATTCATTTGGCAGAGCTGCCCTCATCTGTAGACATCAGACTTCCAGATCAGTAGCAAGGATTAATCCATTGAAAACACAGACAGGATTGCTTTGCCAATGATCAAAGAAATGAAATATTCTGGGCAGTATTTCATATGCATACACACACATTTTTAGCAATCAACACATTCCATTGCTGTAATTTATTTATTTTTTTTCAACACAAGGTAGCACACAGTTCTTCCTGTGTTTTACTGGGGCATTAATGTTATCAGTCACACTGAAATCCACGGAAACCACAAAGTTAAAGAATCAAAGATGCCCAAAAGCAGTTTTGAGTTGTAAATGATAGGTTCCTTGGATGCAGCAATGCCAATTCACCACCAAAAAACAGCCATTGAAAGGCAGTGGAGAACTGAGAAGCTGCACCCAGACAAGTCAGCCAGAGGGTGATGGGAAACCAGAAGATTAGTTTAAACACCAAACTCTGCTCTAAGGAGTATTTACATAAAAAGACAAAAACAGAAAGAAAGCTACTGTGTTAGTTTTGTATCTGTTTTATGTTTTTTGTCCTTGTAAATTGGACCCACAGTTACCAGAAGAGATTGGAAAAGACATAGTTTCTGAAAGTAGAAACAGTATTTTTGGAAGAAAATGTGCAGGACAATTTCTACCCTCCTTCTGCCCAGACTTCCCAAAAAATGAAGAAAAACAAAGTATAAAAAAACCCAAATGAAGATGCCAACAGAGTTACAAAAATATAATCCATTTCTGCTGCAGAATAATCCTCACGGTCAAGTTATAGAACACATTCTGAAATATTCGTTTTGGGACATCCACCAGAAAAAAGGAAAAAAAAAGAAGACTCATGGGAGTAACATGCTAGGAAGCAGTCCCATCAAGAAGTTAAAAACAGCTCTGAGGGGAGAACATCATTAACCAACAACAGGAGGGATGACAAATGTATCACTGTTTTCACAAGGCAAGCTGAGCTATAGTCAGGATTAAATTATGATTCATCTTCTCCAGCACAGTAAAGTTTACTAGAAACTGTGAAATACCAAAAAAACACTTCTTAATTGTAATTGTTCATCACACAGCCTAAGGTTTTTCTCTATGTAAGACCTATCAACAGTATTGAAGGTCAGAGGTGGTTGCACCTTCTCTGTTGAGGTTTTATGCAACAATGGCAATTTGCTTCCAGTCATCTCCCAAACTGAATGACCTGTGCTGTAATATGTAGATGCTATCATCATGCTCTTCATTAGTCATCCATCCATTTGGAAAACTTACTTTATCACGTACCTGTATTTCACTGCATGTAAGTGGGCAGACACTGTAGGAATGCAAGCACTTTTAAAGTGCCAAGGCAAAGGACAATGTGGATTTTTTCTAAAAGGTTACTTTTCCCACTGTCATCTAGTTCTAACATTCCTTTTACTGTACAGAAGAGCCAAAATCTCTCAGTGACAGCATGCCCGAAAGGCAACGTGAACAAGGCATTTAAAGAGTTGAGCCTGTGTAAGTGCAGAAACATCACACGTATGTTACACAGACCCAGGAAGTTTCAAAGCAGCGCTGCCACTTCATTCCCATATATTGACAAGAGGTTATGTGGAGCAGCCACAGCTGATTTGGGATCCTGAAATGCTGCCATGTGTGACTGCATGGTGCTTACTTGAGCGTGGTGTTTGCAGGGCAGAGGAGGTAAGAGGCATCACATTTCTTCCTACAGCTACAGGACAGAGCTAAAGCTGCTTTGGTGCCCCAACTCTCAAACAAAAACTCTGTAATTTTCAGAAAGGAAAGGAATTAACTGGTTCGGGGTTCACAGAGTGCCCGGTACCCAAGGGGCTTATTAGAACTGGCTTTGTTAGAGAAAACAACAATTTAGGAAGGCAAGTGGTTTGCAGAAAACCTCTTGGGTCAAGATGGTTTTGCTTTAGCTGAGCCCACACCGTTGATCCCCTGGGCATCACGTTCCTTCATCACTGTGCCTGGTCTGCAGGGAGCAGGGACTGGGGAATGGGGACAGTCAGAACATTGGAAGTTTTTATCCAACTGCTGAGAAGGAAACCCAGAATCTGTTCATCCAATGAACCTACACAAAGCAGTCCAACCGAAGATACTGAAGATGTGTTTCACTATTACAGTTCCTTAACATATAGTTCAAAGAACTTTAGTATTCCCCAATTTATAGAGACCAAGAAGGAGAACAGAGAACTGACCTTCAGAAAAAGGATGGAGAGAAAAATGTGTGAATCTAAGCTATTCACACATAACAAATACTGTTTAGTTCTCCACTTTACAAATACGATTTTTTTAAACATTTTGTTACTGAGCCCGAGACCTTAGGTGGGCTTGGAACTTCATTCTGTGTCTATATTAGTACAGATTTCTCCCTCTCTTCTGCATGCAGGTAAACAGCATTGCTTTTATTGCACTGAAATGTGTAACCAGATCTTTATCTATGCTCCAGTTATCAAGGTTTAGTTTACTAGGAATAAGGAGTTGGCTAATGCCTTAATACTGTATTACCAGTGTGATTAAATCCAACACAACCAATGCCTCAAAAGCCCTATGCACAGAAAAGGCTTTGTTGCAACATCTTTCAAAAGTAGGACATCTTTGGAGCTCACAAACCCATGAAAACAGCACAGAAACTCAGCTTTTCTACCCAGACAGGGATTTTTAAAATATTTTATCCTCCCCCAACAACTGCTTGGAACTTCTACTTGGATTACCAAAGAGAACAAGACAGTGATACACTGCAAAAAAAAGTTTGGGACAGTTGGCACACCAAGTCCAAAAGGATACAATTTACATGCTATGAGCTCACCCAGATCAAGGGAAAAAAAAATTGAGTCAACAGAAAAACAAAATCTCAGGTGAAGATTAAAGGATATTAATATCAGCTCTGGAAACAAAAAATTACAAGAAACAGTTCTTTATTTTGAGTGCAAGTTATACCACAGCTAGATACTACTTAAAAGAAAATGCTCACACCAGTAACCAGAGTTAAAAAAAAAAAAAAACAAAAAAAAAAAACCAAAAAAACCCCACACAACCACATATCCCTGGTATTTCCATAATGCACTTCTAAATCAGAAAACCTTATGAAAGGAAGTCTGGAAGTGACTGCAACAGTCATTGAGTCAGTCCATTTCCTTAAGGTACAACATGAGAGGTTTTACCCCTGCCCTCATTCCTGCCAGTGCAGAGCACTGTGAAGCACACTAAATTCAAAGCCTCCAGCACCTCCTGTGTGCAGCACAGACTATCCCAGCACAGGCTGGCAACATCCCTGTCCCCTTGGTGCTGCTCCTGGTGCAGCTGGGCAGGGCTCTCAGCCCTGGTGTTCCCACCAAAGCCAGATTGAGCACCACTTCTTCACTGATGCTATCGGCTTCAGGCAATTCCTTTCAAAATGGGCCCATCAGACAGACCTGTCTGTGTCAGGGGAAAATGGGCTCCTCTCTGGGCAGATTAACCTGTTACCTCAAACTGCCATGTTTAAAACCACACACACACAGATCCAGGGAATGTTACAGTGATTTGGCTTGGGAGCACATATTCCAGTGCTCCTGCTGCCACTAGTGATGTGGAGCCTTCCACAGGAGAAACCTTTGCTGTATTTCATTTGATGGTTTATCTGTCCTCAATGATCAGAATTCTGCCTCCCTCCACCACACACAGCAGGGGTTCTTCCACCTCTGCCCTTCACTGACCACCAGTCCTGCCAGAGAACACAACCAGAGCCCTGCCTGGGGGAGCAACACAAGATAACACTGAGAAAAACCTCAAAAGCCTTGGTAATGAAGGGTTTCCTTACCAGATGCCCTAATGCATAAGTCAACGACATCCAGAATAGCTTATTCCTAGCTTTCTGTGATTGACAGGACAAGCTAATAGTGCTAGAATCCTGTTTTCTTCACTGGACAAAAGATGTCATAGGTTTGCATAAAAGAAGACTAAAAAAATTGGAAGAGGTACAAGTTACAGATGTTGAGTTGGCTGCTACGACCCTCCTTATGTTGCCCGTGAATATATAAACAGAGTCTAAGGGAGATTGCTAGGAAAAAAAGTGCAGAAGGCAGCACTTCATTGGATTCCTAATATCCAGCATATCAACTAATTATGAATCAACTTTTGCAGAGCCCATTTCCCCAAGGCATCTTGGCAGGCACAGTATGGCAACACATGTGAACAGCTCACCTCAGTATTTTCAGGTCAGTGCAGCACCAGGCAGAGAGCACCCTTGCTTTCCAAAAACAGAAGTTGACAGATTTGCACAGGCCTCTTCCAGCCCGAATTCTTGCTGCTGGGGCAGCTGCACTTAGGTGCTGGCTCCTTTACCTTTCTTGGCAGGGCCACTCCGGAGTCACCCCGTCTAGTCTGGCAGCTCTTAGGCAGAGCCCTGATCATCTCCAGCGGGTTAAAAGGTCAGCTGAGTAAATCTGCTTAAGGCAGAGCCCGGCAGGCAGGGGCAAGGATCACAACAAGGACGTCCAGCATAGCCACTGCTGATGTGGCTTCACCGCTCCGGGTTTGCAAAGCGCTGGAGCAGGAGAGGAAACACCCCGGGCACAGAGGGAAGAGTGCACCCAGCTCTGACAGCCTGTGTGACTGCACAGGCACAGACATTTCTGGGGTTAAATACAACGTCCTTGCACTCCCAGACAGAAACCCCAGATTTTAGCAACAGCTACCTACACAATCACCAGGTGGTTTTCTCCCCTTTCTTGCCTACGCCCTATTTTTCTAAGCCCTGCCAGGCTGCACTCACCGGTGCATCTCACAGCTCAAAGCTGACAATTTTACTGCTGGAAGTTTAGCCAACAGTGATAACATAATCTAGAATACAGGCTTAGAGGAGAAAAGAAACAGGTAAAGGCAAAGAAACTGAATGAGTAATTAAAGTACAATTTTGGTGGAAGAAAGAAGAACCTTTGGCCCAAGTCTCGCTGCCACTCCGACACTTTCTGACAGAAGTTCACAACAGGAACTTGTAAGTGACACTGACCAAAACCTTCAAGTCACAGTGTCTTTAGTGAAATTTTCAAACATGCTATACAAGCAAAAAGCTCAGCTGTCTCCACCTCTCCTGAGCATTGGCAAGGTTATCATTACAGTGTCACTGCTGTAAAACAAACCCAGTCATCTACAATTGCAGCACAGAGAGGATGGCCCTGCTGAGAACAGGGGAGGGACTGCACCTGCCAGGGTGTGCCAAGCGAAACTTGCCATCAGCACAGCACACGACTAAGCACGTATTGGCTATGCCAATACCCAGGCACCCAGCTGAAAGAAAAGTAATTTCTCCTTACCTCCCCCTCCAATGGGTCAGTGAATACAGGAAAGCCAGAGCATTGCAAATGAAGTCTGAGAAACCTTATGAATAAAAAAAAAGCCCAACATATCACAAGATGCAAAACAACTCTTCACACAGGACAGTGACTACAAATACTCTTTTTAGGATTAAACTTTATCAAGTAAGAAATATCAGAAACGTGGATCCCGTTGCCAAAAATAGAAAGGAAATGCAGATACACTTAACGGAGACTCTCCATGTGAATACAGATCTGCCTGGTAATTAAATAATTAATGTAAATTTTACCTTTTTTTGCTTCATTCTAATTGTGAGAGGTAATACTTATGTTGCCAATACTAGTTTCTAGTCATGAGGTCCAAAATAATCTATTAGTTTTCATTTTAAATTCCCCAGACGTGGTAGAAGAGAGACAAGCACTCATTCCTCTGGATATTCTTCCCAAAGAAATCAGAATCATCATTATAATCATAACAGAATCATCAGCCAAAAGGAAGAAAACACTGTTTGACTTCACCTCCTCCTCCAAAATTAAAAGAAACACTTATTTCAGCCCTGTGACTGGCAAAATATCCCAGCTAAACAGACAAAACGCAAAAGAAATGTAGAAAATTTGTATTCAAAACACAAGGTGCTTTTTAGTATTGACAAAGGTGTATTTTTTTTCATTAGAGGAAACAGTCATTAAAACTAAATGTAGTGATGGCTTCCATGAACTCACCAGAAGCACTGATCACCTTACAATACCTCTTGAAACCTAGCAGGAAAGTTGGGCAAAGTCACGAACTAAGTTGGTTTTGCAGAAGTCCCAGTAACTCTCTCTTGCCCACACTTCCAATAAGTTTTGCATGTGGGTTGGCCTACTGGCTGGATAACAACTGATTAGAGAGAGAGGCAAGGAAAACCCTGCCATCCTTTGCTACTCCAGTAGAGCAAATAAAACCGAAAACTAGTCGTTCACATTCTTTGTTCACTAGGGCTATTAAAGAAAAAAAAAAAGTGATAAATCTGCATTGATATTTACCTCTAAATTAAATCTTGTGTGCAAACGTAAATCTGCTATACTATGTATGTCATTCCTGGATTTATCTTGGAAATTAATGAACTAAGAGAGACACTCAGATAATTAGCTGCCACTCAGATAACAGCTGGTTTTCAGAAGCCAGTGGCTGTAATTCTATTGGCTAGAGATTTCAAACGAGCCAAACTGCATCACAAACATGTATCCTATCAAGTTCTGGGTCAGAATCCACAAAACTTTACGACAAAAGGCAGAAGTTTCATATTGACGCTGCTTTGTAGAACCACCTAACCATCCTGAAGGACACATACAAGTGCTGCCTTAGAAAAAGCTGAGCCAAGAAACTCTGTCAAAAAGAGCATTAAGTTATTCATGTGTTTTACTGAGTGTCAGGCAAAACCTTGGACTAACCCCTGTAAGGGAAGAGTATTGTGAACAACACACAAAAATATCTCACCTTGCTCTGAAACAGCTATATAGTTCTTTTTGGTCTCTATTAATGCCTGATAAACAAAATAATTGGGAGACATGCATGGATTCCATAACTGAGTTTCAAGATGCTTCTACACACAAGTTACTAATACCATCAATCATTAAGTCAGGTAGTAGCTGAACAAGCAGCTATAAACAGGTGTGGTGGTCTATATCTAAATGCATAAATAGGGCCTTAAGATGTCAAGCTTCTGCAGTTGTCATGAAATAGCACCAGAAATTCTGCTGGAACCCTCTAAGTGCATGCACTCAGCAAACCTGGAGCCCTCTGTGTCAACATATTCAGCAAACAATCACAACTCTTTTCTCAGTCAGAAAGAAAACAGAGAGAAAATAGCACTGTCCTTTGCATTTTTGCATAGGTAAGTGTGAGATAAAAACCTTGTGGCCCTCCTTTCCCACATAAATACAGAGAGGTGAATGCTCCACTGTGACTTTTCATTCCCAGGCGGGAAGGAAACCCAGAGAGAAACCCTTCTCTCAGAGTGAGGGTCCAGCACCCAGCTCTGCCAAGCTCCCAGCACCTGACACTGCTCCTGGTGCCTGTGCCAGCACCTGCAGCACCACATTTCCCTCCCAGGGCTGCCAGCCCCAGGACATCCTAACTCTGCCCTGAAGCACAAACCTGCCCTGCCCGAGGTCAGCATCCCACTGAGCTCCCTCAGGGGAGAACCGATGCTCCTGGAGGAACAACGCTGTTCCCCTCTGTTCTGTTCTGTCTTTAACCTGAAATTGATATGTGAAGTAGTCATCAGAATTACTCCACAGGGGATACTAAAGGCAGTCTTTTCCCCATGATCTGCACAAAGCTGGCCTGGTGCACATTAACCTATTTTCCTGTCTGCTTATCTAAGCATCCCAGCTACAAATAAGATGTGGCTGAGCTGTGGCACTCCGTGGCTGTGCCTCCCTGCAGCGTGCAGAACAGCTCTGCAGTAGGTGCTGGGGAGTGTTCTATTACCCATCACCCCTGTGCGGCAGCTCAGATACCTACTGCCAGATATATCCCAGGTACCCAGGACAAGGCCCAGCACACCAGTAAATATTTGCACATCGTCTCCAATTCCCTCTGCCACACAAAGTTATTTATACACCGTGGCACACGGCTGTGACAGGGCAGCATCACAGAGTGCTGTGTGCCAGCACTGCAGGCAACAGATTCAAACCAATCCCTGCTCCTCGACACTTTCACCAGGAAGCAGGTCACAAACAGAGTAATACCAGCTTTGTGTGCTGAAAAATGTGTGGTATTCACTTCCAGAAAATAAAGCTAACCACCCTAACCCTTCTTCCCTCTCATTCACAGCCCCCCAACAGAACAACAGAAAGATGGTTTCTTCTCTCTGAACAGGTTCACTGTGATGTATTTAGCTCTTTACACAAGCTTTGCTCTTCCTAATGCATTTTTGGGACACCTAATGTTGACTTGGTGCAACGGCAGAGTTTCCGAGAGTAAGTACAGCGAGAGGAATTTGATTACATCCACAAACTCAGTTTTTGAATGCACCAATAGTTTATATTTATGGTGCTTGTGTCCAAGCCTTAACCATGTGCATGTTTCTGAGATTCAGTCAAGCACATTAATGTCCTGAACACAAATACTGTACACAGGGGTGTCAGCTGTTACTTTTAAAAATCCACAGACAGAAATGGGAGGAACCTACACTATGTATTCGCACTCTGAAATCTTAAAAATGTCTCCAAACTTCAATATTCTTCTGTCCCTAGAGCCATGTAATTACTGAAATAATTTCCTGAAATGACAAAAACAGTTGGCTGCATAGGTGGCAACCATAGGAATTTGTAGCACTCAGTGAAAGGGGAAAATCAAATACCAAGCAGAAGGCCAGGAGATCAGATCTGAATGAGAACTCGTTCACATAAATTATCCAAGCCCAAATATCACATTCCATCAAAGTTCTCTGAGTTCACCTAGGATGGAAATGAGACCTGGAGAAGTAAGCTCTTGTGTCAGCATGCTCACTCCTTTACTGCCTCTGAAAGGAGAAAAGCAATGGCAATTCAAGTGCACAAGCAGATCCTGTGTCTGACCCACAGCTGGGGTGAATGATGACATGGGGGTGATTAGCACTGACTGCATATTTGCCACCATGAAGTCAAGCCCAACACAAGCCCATTTTTTCTTCTCATAAGCTCAGTTTGCTATTTTAAATTATTCCCCAGATTAGCACAAGGTGCTATAAAGACAATCAATAAAAACAGCCCAATAACAAGCATGTACAACAGGTGAACCTGTATAAAAGGAGGTCAAACTATGAATAAGCAGAAACCAAAAAGTACCCAATATCTTGTAAAGTTCTCACATTTAATCAGAGGGTTTCCTCAGCTAGAAAGGGTGTCAGCAGAGAACATTGCATTCCGTTCTGAATTCCTCCCTTTGCTTTTAGCAACTGCCTTCAGAGCCTGCATTTGTTTCTGTAAATCCTTCTGTGCTGCTCCCTGCGTGCATGAGTTTAGAGGGCAAGGGTATTGCACATCCCTGACACCACTAACAGATGGGGCTCACCCCAGCCAATAACACAGATTATGGTCTTTGCAATACACTCTTATCCGATTACACACAAAAAAGAATTCCACTATCTGCCAAACACGAGTCTTCTCAAAGAGAGGGGAAAATTTGTCTTCTGCTTCACCTTCTGCTTTGCTGTTTACAAAACTATTCTTTTCTTTTTCTTTTTTTTTCCTGGACTCCATCATACATTATTTAAACATCATAGGCTAGGAAAAAAACCTTGGAAGATTTAAAAGCCTTCCAGTTAGCTATGGGAGTCACCTATTCAGGTATGAAAATTACAAAATATGTTACCAAAATCAGGTATTTTAATGTCCTTAGTCTCCTAAAAGTAACACTATATAATAAAAATAGCATGGTTCCAGTGTGTCACCACCCCCACAGCAAAAAATTTCTTCCTGATAGTTAATCTAATCCTGCCCTCTTTCAGTTTAAAGCCATTACCCCTCGTCCTATCACTATCTGCCCCTGTAAAAGGTCCCTCTCCAGCTCTCTTGTAGCCCCTTTTGGTACTGGAAGGGTGGTATAAGGTCTGCTGAATTACCACAGGGCTATTTAGTGTTGATTACAAAGCATCCCTGCTTATTTCCAACAAAAATTTCGCACAGCTTCGGAAATTCTATTTTGATGCTTGGCGGTGGCAGCAACAGAGAACGATGAACAGTAGCACCCCTTTGGGCATTACTGAAGTCTAAACAGGCAATAAGCTGAGAGCTTAAAAGGTCTGAGAAGGATTTATGGTGGACTGATGGATCCAAAGAAACTGCTTTTGAGGAAGCTAAAACTCCACAACACACAATGCCAGGCACAGTCATTTTAAAAACGGAATTGGTAACGTCCCCTTGGCTGAATGCAGCAAGTGGAGAAACTGCTGCCATTATTTCTCTAGAGCATGGCAGAGGAGATGCCAGAGCGAAGAACAAAAGTTTAAATCTAGTCCACATAATACTATCACACAATTCCATAAACCACCTGCCTCACCAGGTTTTGCCACCACAACTCTAGGGGGCCAAAAGCAAGAAAAAACAAACCCAACTTTTCTCCTAATTACATCAGTGTTACTGGGACATTGAAATAAGAACAATCAGAATTTAACTAAATATAAGCTACGGCAGTAGCATCTTTCTAATTTGTGTTGTGGTACCACCTACCTTTCCTAACACAGGGGTTGCTCATGTTCCTCTCCCCACGCAGTAAATTGCCCACAAAAATTTGGAGGAGATAATAAAACCTCTGAAAACATAACCCCCACTGAACACAGGGTTATCAGCCCAGAGCAGAAAGAAGGCTTGATAGCACACACAGTGCAGATTTAGGGACAAGTCTGAATTTTTTTCTTTTCATGGAACTAGGAGTCTAAAGATAATTTTGGGAAAGTTTTTACTTGCTTGTAAACGTAACTATGCATACATGAAAGAGTTAGTCATCTTCTCCAGGTCAAAAATAAACACAGCAATTTTCAGAATGTGTCACAATACAATATTAACTGCATATCTGCACAGTCACTGAATCAGTGGACACTTAATAGCCTTAATTTAGAATATCTATATTTTCCAGAATCAGTCTAATGTACCCTGAGCTACTAATACCACTTCTGAAAGAGTCAGTTTGCTGTATAAACACCTCTAAAACTGGTCCCAGTGATGAGAAACAAGCAGTGTGCCCTCCCTGCACAGCTGAGCTGCCAGACACAGAGCGGAGGTTGCGCTTTTTGAGTTCATGGGCTCCTCACACAGAGCTTGAATGGGAAAGGTACAGCCAAGAATTTGCTCACACACAAAACGCACACACCAAATTCCTACTGTACAGGTACACGTCTATTATAGAGATGCATGCAAGCTGGGCTGCCAGCACAGACACAGAAAACAATCCCTCAGCCTTTCTGCAGCTCCTTGACTCTGGATCCAACATGCGGGCAAGCTGAGAACCAGCTCAACCTCATTATTCTGTGATTCTGTGAGAAAACAGAAGGACCATTGGGAGGCAGATCTCAGTTTCAGACACCTGAAATTGTCTTCATTTTAAGGGAATCAAAACACACCATGCCCTTAAGAAGCAAAGCCTCTTCCACTAGGAAAGAGAGCTTTTCTGCTGACACCAGGGGAATCAGAGTGAGGCGAAGAAACAGACACAGGTTACCAAGCATTCACAACAAATGTCACAGCCACGTGGGAGAGTCCCAGTGGGAAACATACAGCATTTCAAATTTTTCTCTTTTTTTTTTCCCTTTTCAAGGTACTAGTTATAAAATACCCGAGCAGCGAGACAGCTGGAGCAGATACAAGGTACGTGCTAAAAGAGGTGAAAGACTTAAAGCATACTCATGAAGAAACTGGAGAGCAATCACCTCTCCTGTTTTATGGTTTCTTACACTTAAAGAACATCTCCAGCCAAAACATAGGCTCTCTCACCTCCACAAGGAATGGGATATCGACAGGAGACCAGAAAACCCTGCTCCAGCATATCTTAATAAAAACAAAACCTTTTCAGATCATCCGTCTAGATTCTGGGCAAAACTGAAGGAAATCTGATCTCCCCACTAACAGCACCACCCTGATGTCAGGGATCTGGTAATGCCATACAACTTCAGAGCAACATTGAGCAATTAACTAAAAACAAACAAAAAAGAAATTCAGAGTGAAACAGAGACGACTTCCCATTTTTATATGCTTTCCTTTATACTAATTTGTTAAGAAGTCGTCTGATTTTGCAGATAGGGCAAGAAAAGTCACATCACTTGTGGCAGACGACACGGCAAGAGGAAGTGGAATGAAGCATGCTTCAGTTTCCCTGCAGAACTTCATTTCTCCACCACACACTCTAAGATGCAGCTGCAGTATTTTTTCCTAGTACCACGAAAAGAACAGCACTACCAAACATCAAACAGCGCTTTAAAAAGTGTATTTGCCAGGTATCAACGCTGCAGGTCCATTTAGCACGGGGAAGGACAATACTGCAGCAACAACGGTGAGAAGGAGAAGTGAACCAAAGGCATGAGTCAAATGTCACAAAGCAGCCTCCCAGCACACAGACCCACCGCACAGAGGAACCGAGATGGAGGGAAAGGACTGAGAATTCAGCAACCCCAAGTTTTAGGTGAAAAAGTCCATGGTGCCGGTGCTGTTAAGGCAGGGTGCCCATTCACATCAGCTGATTTATGAATACTGATGTCTTCTGGTGTGTGTGAATGGTGATCCCATCATCCCAGACCCCTGTTATTGCCACTGCAGGCTCTGCTATCTACCCTGGGGGGAGGCAGCAGCGATAAGGAGGAGGTGGGACAAGATTCAAGTCACGGGAGTAAAGTGGCTAATTACTCCTTTGAGCAGCAGGTAAAACGGTTAAAAAGATATATTTTATACTCTAAAGCTTGTATTTTCAAGCAGAGAACTGTAAATTTGTATGTTTTCTCTATCTCTAAAGAAGTAAAACATGACAAAAACGGAGACTAAGGTAAGATTCAGGCGGGGTAAGATTTAAGATCAGGGACATGCTGAGAGTTGAGTCAACAGTTTTAATTCTTAAAACCTTTACTGACCTCATAGTACACAGAGAAAAAAATCTCTAGAGTTAGGAGCAAAAGTCTGTTGCTGCTTCAGTGCAATTTCTCAGACGCATCCTCCAGAAAGGATAACCCCTGTTTTTAGAGAAACCCCCGGACACCTCAAACTAAGCATAAGTGGGCATACACTCAGAGTGCCCGTGTCAACGATGAGGGACATGAATTCCAGACCGGTTGTCAGACAATCTGTTTTCCACCCATGTAATATAATTAGCGCCCAAAATAAAGTGGCGAAATGAGGGAAGCAAGATGCCCTCTTTTCTGCCAGATCAAGGCACTTCGTGAGCATCAATTAGATGTTAATGTCCCTGGGAGGCAAGCGTGACAAGTCTTATTAAGCCATTTTAAAGATTAGAACACTGAGTCACAGAGAGATTAAGAACTTCCTCAAAACCAAAAGCAGAGTCAGAGAGGGGGCAGCTACACCCCAGCTGGGACTGGCAGCAGAGGACTGCACTGCTCCACCTTACTGCAAGGTTTAGAGTCTCTAAAGAGAAAGAAAGGCAGAAAGAAAGGCAAGGAGAAAAAAAAAAAAAAAAAGAAAAAAAAAAGTCCACGCTGCCATGAAGTTTCCTGTCCATGCCAACATGCCTCCGTTTTGACCTGCAAGGGACCATCTTTAGATACAAGAATGCAGTCCCATTTCCACGCTCAGATCTCATTTTGGCTGAAGGCACCAACAAGGTTGCCAATTGTAAACAGTTTTTAGAGTCGACAGAGACCTCCAGATCTTTTTCAATAAGCTTGAGAGAGAACTTAAAACTTTTTGATACTGGCTCAACCTTACAGGCGCAGGAGCAAATAAACGCACAATCACCATTCCACGAGTCAACTATCTGAATTCAAGTCACAGGCTGAATTTACACATGAAAAACGGAGTGAACACGACAAGACAGTCACTACTAACAAACACTTCTAAGCGCTAAGAGAAACTCAGCAATGCCATTCTCAATTAGCCCAAAAGGTGAGCAGAGAAGGATGTTACGCTGATTAACACACTCATTAGGTCGCGTCCAAACTAATAGCCCATTCCAGCGTTGTAACACGTTTGGAAAGCGCTCGGCTGCCTTAATCGCAGGGTACTCACAGAGCGAAAAGATTATTTTGACTTTTCCTGCGTGGCCGCCCGAGCCAGCCCGGTGCCACCGTCCGGGAGGGCTCCGGGGGCGCGGCACCCGGACCTGCCAGTGGGGCACGGCCCGGCACAGCCCGGCTCGGCACGGCCCGGCTCGGCACGGCCCGGCGCGGCACAGCCCGGCTCGGCTCGGCACGGCACAGCCCGGCTCGG
>VYZP01067538.1:63728-95582 GCA_013400635.1 Hypocryptadius cinnamomeus
CCCGGCCCCGTCCGCAGCCCTGGCCCGGCCCCAGCCCTGCCCCGGCCCCGGGCGTGCCCTGCCGGGAGCGCTGAGCCCCGCGCAAGGTGCGCGTCCCCGCCGCCCCGAGCGGAGCTGCTGCGGGGCTGCTTCCCTCGGCCGTTCCGGGGGTTTCGGGCCCCGAGCGGGACGAAGCGGCCTCACCTGCCGTGGGGGAAGCGCCGCGGGGGACAGTGCGGCATGGGGACTTCGGGGCGCTTCCTCTCGGCTGCTGAAGTTCTGGTTTTGAGGAAGCGTGAAGGTTGTCACATATTCGGCAGGTTCAAGGTTTCGGTCAGCAGACAAACAGAAAACCACTGGGGAGAAAGTTCAAGATCGGCTAGCAGCGCTGGCACTGTAACTCCCCGACTCCCATCAACAGTAACATTTTGCTGACGGCGAATGTGAAGTTGTATGAAAAAGGAACAAAGAAAAACGATCAGGAATTACTTGAAGTGCTGCAAAAGAAAGGGCAAATGAGCTAAAGCCCATATCTGCTAACCTAAAGATTTGACAAAAGCCCCAGCAGGCCCACTTTATAGGTAACCTCAGCCAGTCATAAATATTTTGACATGTGCTACACAGTGACTGCACCTAAGTGGTGCTGCAGAAGGCTGTGGCAGAGCAAGGGAGCGGGACCCTTGGCCTGCCATGACGTGAGCTCTGACCCTTTTCACACTTGGGCCAAATTTGAAGCGGCTTTTGGATGATGTGGAGGGAAAACAAGTGTGTATGTGGCCCTTTTCATCCATGCACAGCTGAATGTAACAAAATCTCTAGTGACCCAAGTGGTTTAGCCAACTCTAAAATAATTTGTTGATCTTAAGGCAAGAATTTTGTTGTAGAAAATACCTCTCATTTGGGTTGAAATTTGTCTTTAGTTTTTTGCATTGTGCTTGGCTGAACCCAAGTTTTGCTCAATGATTAACTTTGAATTGCAGTATGTTTGTCTGCTGATTTAACTTCAAGCGATTAACTGTACTTTTTCCTCCAAGTGATAAAAGCAAGAATATAGAAATAATGGTGCATACCATTTCCCTGTTATCTAAAAGACTTAATCATCTTTAGCAGCCTTGGGGAAGGCAAGAACAAGGAATGAGAAAATCCTCTTGGCAAACTTCCAAAAAAAAGTGATCTGTAGTTAGCAAAGGGGCATGTGTGTGTGAAAGAAATCATATTTATATGATTTTTACAAAGTATTGCTAGTTTCAGTCCACCACTGAGAGTCAGAGAACCCAGAAAATATAAAGTCTGAAAGACTTCAGCCCCTACTGGGAAATATTCCAAAACTTCTTTCTTTAGGATAGATGTTCCTTTTTGGTTAGGAAAGATGCTTACAGCACCCATCTCCCACATGTCTTCACCTTCACAACTGTCCTTTTCCCTCCCTGCCTCTCAGAAAAAGTTAGTAAGTCCATAAAAAGATAACCCTTTCCTGCCAAGTCCTTCCAAAACTTTTCTGCATCATCGCGGGCTGCATGGAGACCAGCAGGAACCTTGCTGTTTATTAACTATAATTAGTATATTTACTCATTGTCCTTAACTGTTTGATCTTTGAAAGTGGCTGAAAGATGACTGTATCATTCACACTAAACTGTTATCACAGCCATCTTCAAAAATTATGTTTCATTAGATGTTACTTAACCAGAATTAAGAAATTCTTTATTCACAGTCACACCTACCTCTCTCCAAAGGAAACATAACTGAAATACTTACTCAAACATAACTGAGATAATCAGTCTGGGCTAAGATGAACACATCAGTTAAAGGCTAGATTAATAAGCATTAATCAGGAGCCACCAATCTGGCATTACATGGGACTCTGGGGATACCCTAGCCCACCCTCCCTTCTTTGAGGTGTGGGACACACAAGCATAAAGGGAAAGAGCAACTTCCCCGGCTGCTGCACAGCCTCACCTTCCCAAGACCAAATTCCTAACCCTTTTTTTGACAGTGTGGCTGCTTTGTAACTGTTTTTTTCAATCCTAGCCTGTTCTCCATTGAAAGGAGAAGAAAAAGGAATAAGAATGGTCCTTACAGAAAACAATCCAGCCTTATTAACTGGCATAAAGCTGTGCCTGCTAACTCTGCTGTAGGATATTGATCCCTCTCTGTGGCTGGTGATGTGCTGCACTCCCTTTGCTGAAGTGTGCAAGCCTGTCTATTCAAATTCTTGTAAATGGATTCTTATCTACATATCCAGCACAATAAAAGCCTTCTTTGTGGTATTCAAACAACTTGTCTGATCTTTTCTGATGAACTGTGGGTGTCTTCAAAGTTAACTGAATTTTTCATTCAAGAGGGATGGCCTGGTTGTGGCCTGGCTCTCAGGAGACCATGCTGAGCTCCCTCCTCAATAATTTCTTTATGACTTGGAGAATTCATCATGTATCAGTTTGTGATCTATACGGTGCAGGTAATAGGACTTCCTTCCCTTATGGGGGTTATGAGGATGAAACCCTTGTATGAGGCTGAAACTTTGACGTTCTGCTGCATCGTGTGAAAGGCCACTGTGGGTATTTTCCTGCTCTTGGTTTGAAGTTGCTCATTGTACTCATCTCTGCTGAGAATCAGTAGTTAAATACAAATTTTCATGTTCTCTTCCTTCATGAATGCTTTTTGGTTTATATCAACATAGAAAGCCATTAGGGTGGTTCTTTTAAAGGAATTTTGCTTTATAGAGTGAGGAAAAGAAAACAGATCTAAGGAAAGGAAGCTGGATTATTTACGTGGGAGCATGTAATTTTCCTGGGGCCTGGAATAGCTGGATTTTCTTACCACATGTGCAGGAAATAGCCCTTCCTACCCAGTCCTGGGTGTATCAGATAATATCCTTGGCATATAAAGGAACTATTCCAGTGTGAGACACCTTCTAAACAACATTTGTGTTCAAGTTTCCAAGCACATTAACAGATTTATACAGGTCTGTTGAGGCAGAGTTCAAAACACTTTGATTCATTAGAAAAAGCAGACAGAAATACTTGTGAAGCATACACAGCTAATTTTCTAGCCTTTTTCCCACAGGAGGCTCCAAGTTCATTTGTTAGGGAAGTTTGGGGATGGGTCCTTTATCATCCTGCCTTCCTCCTGCGAGCAGTTTCTCACACATTCAGCGCTGCTGCTGCAGAAACAGGAGCAGGGCTCTCCTGGCTGCCAGGCTTTGCATTTGCCCTGTGTTGCCTCTGTCCTTTGGGGGATCTGACAAACCATCCCTCAGCACACCTGGTCAGTAACACACCCCCAGGCTGGTAGCATTAGTCCTTCTTCCCTCCATGCAAATATTCTTGTTTGGGTTTTGGGCAAGTGTGGGGGTGGTTTTAGTTTTCCACGTGTATTTTCTCTGCTTTTTTAACAAACAGGAGTTCGAGCTTGTTTGATGCATGTTACTGACACAAATCTAGGAAATTTCACTCTTTGGGTCACATGTCTTTGTTGGCTAAATTGCCCTGAGGCTAAAAAGGGTTTTGCTGATGTGAAATTTTTAATAATACACCAAATATGGGTACAGGATGATCTCTTGCTCCTGGTATCATTCAACATTAATCGATTCATTTACTAAGACACTTTGCTAAATGCAATTTCATAGAGAGACAGACCAGGTAGCCAGCACCAGCCTCTTCAAAATCTTCAGCTCATGAATCAAAAAAATTCCTTCTTTGAAGGCAGAAGAAATTAATCTTAGAATCTCTAGGGTAGCTTTAATTTTAGTAAGGCATGAAATTATGGTCCTGTATTTATTCCTATAAAGGAGACACGTCTCAGTGTCATTTTACTTCATTAAGGGATAATGTCAGCCCTGGTGCTGTTGTAATTACAAATCCTGGAAACATTTTTTGAGTTCTGAAAAGCAGCAGTCACAACACTAAGAAGTTTTAAACCTCTCATGGGGCACATATCATCTTATAAGGGGTATTTGAATTTTGAGAAGATTTGACAGATAATCAAATAAGTTGGACATTATGAGGGGTGGAATAAAGGATTATTAAAAAGAGTTGCATCTTTTTCTTTCCTTCTTGTAGCCAGTCTTTTAGTCAGCTCTTAAAAGATTTAGTCTTTCATAAGGATATGTTTTTATTATTACCCTTAGGAATACCACTAAAAGCCTTCATTTTATCAATGTTAAGTCATCAGAGTTTATTCCACAGCTATTTTGTATTTTCATTTCTGACACTTGGATTTGTGTGCTCAAAAGAATAAAAGAAGAAGCTTTTGATTCCGCTTTGGTTTGCAGAAGTCTGTACTCAGGAATACATGAGAGATATCAAAGCCATGGAGCTGCTTCTGTTGAAATAAATGCCAACATCTTCAGAGACTTCAGAGAGAAAAGGATCAAGTAATTAAGTGTTGTTTTGCATGGATTCCAACAGGCTTTGGGTCAGGCCTCATTTCCCCAGCCAGTGCTTGCAGCAGTTGCTGCTTTGGATTGTGCTGACAAACGACTCTCTGTAAAACTAACCCACCAAGCTCAGCAAAGCTGATAAGATTTCCTTCCTGCACTGCTGTGCTAACACCTTCCCTGAAAATGTGCTCTGACTTTGGCCACACTTGATTTCAGATTGAGGCTTTGCAGAGAAAAATGAAACTTTGATGTTATAAAGTGACAAAGGAATTTAAGTTAATGTACACTCTTCCAAGCCAAGTGATTCCAGGCTATGTGCAGCTGGGAAATAGATTCTGCCTTGCTGGGGTGCTAAAACACCTTCATGAGCCAGTAGCTGCCAGCTGCTTGAGGGATTGTCACATTGCAAAACAGGCAATGGGTTCAGATTGTATCAGGAGAAAAACACAGTGCTATGTGAGAGACATGTTGGGGAAATTTTGTGAGAAAAGAAAAAAAAAACCCAAACCAAACCAACAGAAAGAACTCACACACCTGCGTGGAAACAGTTCCTAGAATGTGACTGTCAGTGAGTAAGGGGAACATTCTGTAAACATATTCTTAATACAAATTAACTTTTCTGTATGTGTTGTCAGCAAGAATTGAGATTATTTCTTGTCTGTGGGAAACCTTCTGTCAGAGACAAAGATCACTTTCCACATGCTTTGATCTTGGCATATTAAATCTTAGCAGAGACTTTATTTAATTAAATGTTATTTATGTTTTGTGGGTGTTACTGAACAAAGACTTCCCTGAGTGTCATTAATGGAAGAGTGACAGAGGGTTTGAACCAGGGAGGACCATCAGGGTAAGTCTGAATGCAGAGATATTTTAGGGAAATCACCATTTCTCAGGCAGCTGAACACTCAAACATACTTGCCTAACTCAAGGATGAAACCGCAACACTTCTCCGTGCCATCCTTCCAGTCTCACAGAAGGATGAGAAGTTAAATGTTCTGAAGTTAAACACTTGTAGTTGGTCTGTGCTGCTGAAATTGTTTCTTTAATTGCTGTGACTCCATACACGTGAGCGAAGCTGAGTTACAAGGTCGGTGCTAAACCCCGGGGAAGGAGGTACTTTCTTTGGCAATGCCAGAGTTTACTTTGGGAGATTCTGGTGACTGATCATTTACTGTGCTGCATTACACTGTGTTAGAGGAGAAGTGACCTCACTTCTCATGCTCAGCCAGGAAGGAATGGCCAGGAAGAAGGTATGTTCTTTTTTTAAAGTCATCTAACACAAATGTTTCTGACTTGCTCTATGGAGATAATAGAAAACAACCAGCAACTGCTGGGCATGAGTTTTGTCTGTTATACATTATTGTCTGTCTTGACAGCATAAAATTAATAAATTACATGTATTCAAACCCCCTTTGTTTAAAAAATAAGGTTGCTAAGATACAACAGCTATGCATGTTTAATGCCATTTATGGTCAGAGGATCCTGTCAATAGGAGGGGAATAACTGAGGACCTATATGTTCCACATAAGTTTTGCTCATTATAGTTGAACATACTTCAGCAAGAAGTGCTGATAATGATAAAAATTTGGTTTACCTATAGGTTTGCATTTCAGAATTATTTAAATATGTTAAAAATAATTGTATATGTAAACTTTGTTCAAAACCAATCAGTTGTCATGGTCCAGGAGGTAAGTGGGTATGCCCAGTGAAATGTGCATATTGATATTTTTCACTGCTGTTCTTATTGTTAAGAGAGAAAATTCATCCAGACTCCTACATTTCGCTGGAGTCAATGCTATGCTCATTTAAACCAGTAGCCAACTTTTCTACTGAACTTGCTCACTGCCAAAAAAGAGAAAAAACAAAAGAAAGAAAAAAAAAAAAAAAGAGAGAAAAAAGAACAACAAATGGCAGCACAGCAACACAACTTCTGAACCTGAAGGTATTCCTGGCACTGCCAGGCTGCCCACAGTACAGAAACAGAAAAGAATTTTCCCCAAACCTGATGTTATAAAATTGTGAGCTGTAGGTCTCTAATCACTTCCTTAAACTTAGGAAAATTATCCTCAAAAGATTGCACTTCTTGCTGGGTAAAAATACAGCCGTGTTCTCAACCTGCTACTTCAAAGTTTAATTGCTTTTTAACTACTCACTGCAACTCCAGGCTTTTTCTTTTTTAATTTTCTATCCAGCTACAGCAGCACTGAAGATTTCTCTTTCTTATCTGATCACAGGGGAAAAAAAAAAAAAAAGAAAAAAAAAGAGCAGCTTATTCCTGCTTCCACCCTTTCATCCCTGGTTTCTTAAATGGGGCCTAAAGCCATTTACCTGTTTAACCTTGTGGGATAATTAAGTTGTTCAAGCTTAGTCAACTTCAGTTCCCAGTTAAACTGGCCCCCTGCCAGCATTGTCAGCTTTCCATAAGTTTTCCTTCCTGTGGGAAGGTTTACACAACATCTCTGCTCCCAGGGAAGCTCGGTGCTGCCTTGGTGATGTGCACAGACAGCAGCGCTGCCAGAACCCCTCTGCCACATTCAGTGGGGTTCAGGAGGGGACAGTCCCCTTCGGCACTGCTAAGGAGAGGGAAAGGCAGTGCCACAGCCCGCCTGGCACAGCCAAACAAGGGTTCTAGCAAGCGTTGGGCCGTGTGTGGAGTAAGGCCATGGCTGCTGTGGTTTTGGGGATGCCGAGGATGCTGCGGCTGCTGCCTCCTCCAGGGATGGCAGGCCCTGCAGGACCACATCTCCTGCCACCACTTGGCCATGAGCTCAGTGCTTGGCAAAGCTGTGCCAGCCCATAAGTTGTCGCCAGCTCCCAGGGTGTGGCGTTCACATTCTTTGGAAAAATCCGTTCACTCAGGACTTTTCTCCTAGGAAGCTGAGAAGCCTCAGAGAAAAGGAAACCAGTTTTTATCTCTTTTGCTTCTCCTGTGTTTTGCTTATGTGGAATGTGTTTGCAGATTGTTTACAGGTGATTGTTTCATTGGTTTCTGCTGTGAGTTGTTTTGACTCTTTGGCCAATTATGGCCAAGCTGTGTCGAGACTGTAGAGAGTCTCGAGTTTTTATTATTATCTTTTTAAGCATTCTGTAAGTATCCTTTCTGCATTCTTTAGTATAGTATAGTATATAGTATTCTTTAATATAATATAGTATAATAAAGTAATAAATTAGCCTTCTGAGAACATGGAGTCAGTCATTCCTTCCTGCCACAGGGGTGCTTGTGAATACAATACCAGGGTGACAGCAGGGCTTGTTGAACAGCCTCCTGTCCCTTCCCTGGCTGTCCTCAGCACACACGATCACACCACGAGCAATATTGTTCCTGACAACCTGCAAAATATTTATATGAACTTCACCATTTAGTGTTTAAACATGCCATGTTAGCAACTTCAAACAAACAAGCAGAGCTTACAGGGAGACCTTTTCAGACTTGCACCATCTGCTAGTAGCTTTCCTGTGTCAGTGCCAGCATAAAAAAAAAGAGTATTCTCTAATTAAAAAAAAGAAAAAAAAAAAAAAAAGTCTCGTGCATCTGCAAATTTGTCAGCAGGGCAGATGGCATCCCTTCCTGCTCCTCGACACCCAGAGTTTGAAATAACAGCTCCCAGCTAGTGGAGGAAGAGCCTAAACACACCGAGAGCAAAACCACTTAGAACTGCCTGGAATGGCCCCAGCAGCAGCACTTGGGGAGAGAACAAAGCCTGGGCACGAGTGCATTTCCTCAGCCGCTGAAATGGAGACTGACAATGCCACATTCCCAGGGCAAATCCCGTTCACCAGAAACTCCGGCCGTCAGCTTGCTGCAGGATTGTGCCTAGCTGCTCCCAGAGCTGGCATTTCTTTAAGCGCCCTTCTGGCGGCATTTGCAGTTCACACGTGGGACGGACTGTGAAACTCAGCACAGCTCCAAAGCCTTCTTTTGCCCTTCAGCCTTCCTGATCTGCGAGCGCTCCTTTCTGCATGTGAGTGCTGCTTTTAGCTCCCTATATTGCATCCTTGCAATTCCTTAAATGCTGCTCTTTCAAGATATGTATCTGCCATCACCCATTCACCAACACACTGCTTAGCAATGTGTAAGATAACGACTAAAAGGCATTTTCAGAATTAAAAAAAAGTCAGTTTGAAATATCTCCGCTGGATTCCAATGGTTTATTTACTTCCTGGTGATCAAGAGATCACTGGCCTTTTACTTTCACTCACAGAGACAAATATTTGTTATCAGATGGTAAACAAAAGTTTAGTTGTACGTGGATAATTCATATTGAACTTCAGTGCAACATGAATACTATCCAAGACTGTTTGAGAGAATGGTTGTGAAACTTCACCGATGAAAATTCCTTATTACAAAAAAAAAGTTCTGCATTTCGAGCAGGCTCCCATTTTAATGAATTGAGTTTAAGGGCTGGTTTCCTTCATGCCACTTCTCTTGTCATTTACTCCAGGCAGTGACAGAACAGGACATTTTTCCTAGTGCACAGCGTTAGGATTTTTAGCAAGCACATACCTTTTGCTGGGTGCTCATGGAGAGAAGATTTATATTTTTGTATTTTTTATTTCACAACATATCCAGACTTTGGAAACTTGCCAGGTTTTGCCTTCAGTTTTGCTTAAAACATTAGTCTACAAAGCACCAATAAGCATCTTAAACTAAACTGATATCTGCATGTCATTACTTATAAATGTGTGGGTGCTTGCCTGGAGGCAGAAGAGCCATGATACTGCTACCATTGACTGGTATTTACATATAGCCTTTTCTGGTTTATCGTTTCTGCAGTATTTTTTTGTTCCAGATTTTAATTTTGCCTGCCCCTGATACTGCGTGCAGCTCCACTTTCACCCTAACAGCTCTGGCCAAAGGGGGTCAGCTGAGAACCTTGGGGTCAGCTGAAGGCCTTGGAGCATCTCCCAGGGCCTGGCTGGGCTCTGTTACCAGCACTTCTGAGCACAAATATGCAAAGTTTAATGAAGTCAGTGGAAAGACTCCTACTGGCTTTGGGTTAGCTTCGGATCCAGCTGTAAATTATGGGAGTGTGATTTTATTTCCATTACTTGTCCGCAATATTTTTTGCCTGTGTTAACAACATAGCTCCTTTTTAAACAATGACAGAACTGGTCTTTCCAGTCAAGTGATCCATTTGTCAGTAAATTACACTGTAATATGACCAGATAGGCATCCTAAGATTGCTGCTGGATGGAAAAGGGTGAAAAGCCTTTTTCTGGGTTTGTGGGCAGTCATTGGCTTCAAGGGAATCATCCAGTATCCTGTCATTCTTTGTATTCAGCATTTTGAAGTGGGGGAATTGTTGTTCTCCTACCTTTCCAGAAGAACAATGTTATCTTCTTTCTAGAAGATAAATCAGAGCTCTAGGAAATGATAGGAAAACTGGTCTCTTGTGACTCCCTAGATGGCCAGTGGCAGAAGTTAAAAAACACAGGAATCTCTAGCTCATGTCCCATTTCTGCTCTCTCTGTTCATGTGACATGTGACATTTCCAGACTATGTCGCAGAAGAAAGCTCATAGGAAGTGCACAGGAAATCAGGATTTTGTCAGTTTAACAAGTTTAAAGAAATACATGTTCTTGGAGTCAAAAGCAAAGGCCCTGAAAACAAAAGGACTGCTATCGAAGCAGTTTATTTTGAAGTTATAAAGCGGTTACTCTCCCTACACATTCATCTAAATAAAATAAAATGTAAAGAAATAGTGGTAAGTAATTAAAGGGATCTAAATTAAAAATGAACAAAAAAAGGAAAATTTTCATTAAGAATGCTGGTGGTGTACAGCCGACAACGTCTGTGCAGTCATGTAGCAACAGACTTTGCTCTCTGAGTAACAATTTTCCCTCAGAACATGTTCTATTTATAACCCCCCTAAGCCTTTTGCAGTATGTTTCCTGTTCAGACGACAGAAAATGACTCAGCCAATCAGTCCAGTCACTTCCCAAACATGGGATTCAAAACTAGGGAGAAAATCATGAACATGCTCAAAACTTGACTGATGAGTCAAAACACTGTTTAAACTGATTCTTTTTTCTTTTTTTTTTTCTTTTTCCTTTTTTTGTTCTAAAGGTACATGTTAGAAATTGTTCACCTTGTCATTTGGGAGCACTTAGGTGCTTGCTCTCCAAGAATGATAATATTTTGTTCATTCATTCACTGTGAAATGCTTTCTATCTCTGTAATTACTCTACCACTGTATTATATTTCAAAAGTAATGGCCAAAAACTGTAACATGGACAAGTCTCCCGCTGCTCTTCTTTGGTCTGGGGTGGGCAGTATTATGAAGTATTTTATACTTTCAGTTTGGATAAGAAACTAGATTGGAGTTACAGACAACTGGTTAAAATTGTAATTTTCAGCTTATTTACTAACTCACTGCTAATTTTTCAGCTCTAGAATATGAGAACTGTTGCTACATTTTCTATGCACAAAAGTGAACACTATTTAAATAACCATCCATAAACCTCCTCCAGCACATTAATCTGCAAAAAAATTGGAGATGGAATTGGACTACAGAGCAGAAGCATTCTCAATTCTCCTTTCAAGAGCAGAAGCATTATCAAAAACTAAGGATGGAGTTCCATCCTAAAACAAGAACCGATGCATAACTGCAATCTGCATGATTCATCATGGCTACAACCACAGAAATTCTTCCACACTTCGCAGATGAAAAAGAGAAGTGTTTCCTTTTGTCCAGATGTAAAAGCACCACACTTCTGGCATTTCAGCCATATAGCTTAAGGAGAGCACCACCTGCAAGTCTTGTCCTAATCTGTTTGCACTAAAAACCCCAGAATATTCCTGACCCTTTGGAACCTGAATCATGTCTTAGAGTTTATGAGACCATGGTTTATTAAGCAGAAGAACACACATGATCCACAGCTAGAAAATTACTTTCATTTGATATCTACTTCAATTTATTTAGGTTTGTTTTTTTCAGAGAGACTAAACAGCCTTTCCCTAATGCCACTGTCTTTTTTTCAAGCAGGTCCTTAAAACAGGTTGGAAGTGGCAGAGGAACCTGGTAAATAGCTACAGGTGAGAGAGGGGTTTTGAAATTAAACCTTTTCCACATTGGGGTTTTGAAATTAAACCTTTTCCACATTAACTGAGCTAAATTCATATTGGGAGTCTTCACAGGCCATTTATGGGCATATGCCTGGCATGGCCATGGATGCCCCCATCCTGCACTGCCCTGATTTCGTGCCAGAAGCCTTCGGAAAAATAAGGATGCGGTGTCGCCTGCCTGACAATGTCACTGTGATAAACGGCCGAGGGCACATTCCAGCGCTATCACTGCTGCTCTTTCATCTGCAGGAGCTGCTCTCACTGCCACAGCCAGCACCAAAGCAGGGCTCCAGAGCAGATGCAAAGCCTGCAGGGATAACTACCATAGAAACATCGGGGGAAAATCAAAATACCAGCAAGTTTTCAGCTACAAGTGCAGTTTCTAATGTGTTTAACACCTATCTCTGCTCCAAGCTTTGTCCCAAGTACCAACCTTCCTGTGTCACTGCAGGCTCACTGGGGGTTCAGGATGGAAAACTGACAGGTGTGAGCAATGAACTTGCTCTTACAGAAGAGCAAGTGTGGGTCTCACTATCTTCAGAATGCTGTGGCTTCTCCCATCTCTTCTTGGCATTTCAGCTTCCAGTTTTCTGCCTCAGATACCCAGCGATATTTTTATGGTAATGATGAAACTGCTCATTAACTCTAGACATGCTTTGCTGAGTCTTTTCTCTTAATCAGGAAAAATTATGTTTCTTAGGTAATATATACCCACCGTCCCTCTTTTTTCCAAGCCCAAGTTCTTTCAACTGGTCCTATACGGGACAAGGTCACCTTGACTTCTTCTGAAAAATAACATTTTTATAGCTTGACATTATGCACTTATTTACTGGGAGTGGACAGAGAGATGGGTCTGCAACATCATCACAAGTTTTGCTGCTGACCCAGGGCAAGCACACGTGACCCTCGCCCTATAGCTGCAAGAAGTTTTGGTTTAAAATTTTGTTTTAAAATAGATTTGGACAGCTGCCTAAGTCTGAATGCCTGTGCTTCATGCTGCAACAGAGAGGAAAGAGGCAAAGAAGGTGGAAAGAGGGAAAGAGGGAGGAAATTGGATTAAAAGAAAACTCCCCAGGTAAATATAAGTGAAATAATTAAAGAGAGACCTTGGAAAACTCCATCTAGTTTAAAATTCTTAGGAAATAAGGATTTGGAAATACAAGCAAGTCAGCCAAAGTATAATTAAACAGTTCAACAGTGTACTTTTATTTAACAAAAAGTCATTATACAACTGCATTTTTCAGATTAGATGGAGCAAAATAAGTTGTGTGCAGAACAAAAAGTAACACTGGGCATCAGTGTTACTTTCCAAGGCCCCTGTTTCTCTTGTGTTCTTAAAAAGTCCTTCACTCTCTTCTCTGCAGGGTAACTTGTCTAGTTTCTCCTTTGCACTTTCCCCATGCCCTGATATGATGAGTTTGAATGTGGATGCAAAGAGCAAACCTGCCTGAGTTCAGCTTCGTCACATCCCCTCCACAGGGAATTCTGTGCACCTTTCCTGGCAGATCACAGAAGCAAACTTCATTGGGACCAGGCAAATTAAGATACACAACAAACTGCTGTTGATATAAATATTTCCTGTCAGACAGAACAATTAAACCCCTCACCAAGGAGCAAGATATCAGCTGGCCTTCGGTTAAGAAATGCTTAAGAAGCAAGAATCTGTAAATTATGCCAGAAATAGTTCCAAAAGAAGCACAAACACCACAGCACAAGGGGCCTTTACTGGGGTAGTGACAAGTCAGATTAAAGCCTGGTGCCCAACTTGCCCTGCAAGATCCTCACTGTCCCCTAACCTGCAGGGATGCAGCCTGAGCACTTTTTTGCACACAGGAAAAGTTCACTAAGACTAATTAACACCCATTTAGCCTCATCCCACTTCCACAGACTTCACTGCTGCAGGATCAGCTCTGCATCTGGGTGATGAGAAAATAACTTACTTTCTTACAAAAATTTGTAACCATATTCTTCAGTGCCCTTTGGGGAGCTGGTCACATATGACAAAAAGGTGAGGCTGCAGGCAGGACAGGCTAAATTATTTCTGAGCTCAGTTATGTCCTGTTGGCTGGGGGCTGCTGCTGCCCCAGGTGCAGTACCTTATCCAACAGTAATGCAATTGTCATGCAAAGTAAGTCATGCTCTTTACTGAAACTGGACATTAAAACACTCAATACTTGAAACAAAGTATTGAATTCTTTTAAAACAATTCATTGCTTTACCAGTCCTGATAGAGTTTTGTGTGAATTGTTTTATGTCTGTGTGAAATAGCAAATAACAGGAATGCAGCCATGTCTTCTACCAGTTCAATACAGGTTGAACATACCCCTGATAGCAGAGATTAGTGATAATCAGAAGGAAAATAGGACTCAAAGGAAGATACATACATAAATGAATACCTGAGGAACTTTATCTTAATTTAATTTGATTTCCTATCGAACGCCAGTTGTTAATTTTTAACTATGTACTTTCTGTATATAGCATTCTAGTACCCCTTTTAGAAGTATTTTAGCCTTAATTAAAAAGGCTGAAATATTAAAGAAGCTTCTGAATACCAGAGAAATTGCTTGCCTCAGAATAAAAAACCTCCTGCTGCTGCAGGTTATTTGTAGCTTGAACGTATCTAGTTCCTACATCCAAATTTAGGGTGTTTCTTCTGCTTGGTTATGGAGCTGACAGTCACCTTCCCTTTACTATCATTTAACCAGGCATTTAACATTGCATTTCTCTCTCTCTCTCTTTTTATTTTTTTAATCAGAATGTCCAATGTTCTTAGGACAATTTAATAATATATTCAATAAACATAGATGTGTTTATAAGCTACAATTACAAGTACATGATACATGTCCATTGTCAAGCTCTACCACTAAAACTTTGTCAACTGATGCTGTTTATGTTACCATCAATTATTTATTTTCCTTTTGCAAACTGTCTTGAATTTGATCTGATTTTGCCTCTGGCAGTCTCAAAGTAACTATTCTGAAGGTCCTTTTCCCAGTTTAAATACTGGTATATCATCTGGTTTTAGTCCATTTTATTCTACAATTCGGTAAAAATGCTACTTGGTCAAAAAATTCTTTAATCATCCCAGCTATACCCCTGAAATATTGCACTACAATCAAAGCTGAAAATGTGTTTTTGTTTATAAAATGAATTACAAGAGGGACATGTCATCACACAGTGCAAACAATCAATAATAAAGTGACTTGAAAATTTAAAAATACTATAAATTTCTGCTTTCACTGTGTTGAGTGTAGTAAAACCTTCTAACAGCAGTGTCTGAGCAGGAAGTCTGGCAGGGCTCACAGTAATCCAGCCTGAGGTAAATAAAGATGTGGGCAAGTTTCAAAACATCTTGGGTGGTGACAGGGTCAAAGCCTGGGACTCTCCTACAAGTGGTGAAAAGAAAATGTTCAAATGCTTGAAATACTGTTCCTCAGTGGGAAGATTAAAAAATAGCACAACAGCCTGAGTCCAAAAGGGTACAGTATCTGAAAAGTAATTCCATATAAAGAGAAAAAATAAAATCAGTAAATTCAGTAAGTGGCTATATTTAGAAGGCCGCAGTGGCAGATGGGTTTCTGGCAATGAATTGTTGCCAGCCCTATTCCTTCTGAAGATACCTAATATCAAAGAGGCAGATTTTGTTCACCAGAAAAAAACACAAGGGTGATCAATGCTTTGCAGAAGCAGATAGGGAAAGGCTCCACTGCATCACACACAGTGGCTATGCAGGGATCAAAACCTGATATTGTGGATTTCTGTGGCAGAGTTACATCTATCAGAAGAAATAATTTCATTCACAGGGTTGACACTCGTGGTTCTCACACAGTAAGTCCACATTTACACTGGCCCTAAGCCCATTCACCCTTGAACAAAAATGAGTATGACACTAATAATCAGGGCAAAATCAGCACACAGAACGTGACAAACAATGTTTGACTTTGAAAAGTCACAGAGGTATTTTATGTTTTATGAAGAATTTAAATCTTCCAGTAACTTACAGTTAATATTCTGAAACCTTTTCTGATTTAAACTCAGCTAAGCTCAGTTTCTAAGTTAACTTTTCTGTGTTAAGCTCTGTTCTTGTCCCATAGATTTTGTTTGTGTAATTTATACAGAATGATTGAGTGGATTAGGAGTCACTGGTTATCCGCATGGGAGAAGATTCTTCATCTAGTTAAGACTTATTCTTCCAAACTCTGCTGGACTGATATGCCAGAACTGAAAATGCATGTTGAACAAACTTCAGCTTGTGAAGAAAGCTGTTGGTGGGCCAAGCAAACAAGACAGCTGTGGTGGCACACATGACACGACAGAATGATGTCTCTGCACAGCAACAGAACTGTGTCAGCTGGAGAGCCTAAATTTAAACCCAGCAGCATCAGGTTTCAGATATGCACCAAAACCACCTACATGTCAATATTTATTTGGTCTTTTGGATCTGTAGATACATTTGAAAGGAAGAAAATGCTCAAGGACTGCAGATGCACCGAGTTCTAATCCCAGTTCCTGTCTGAGTAAACTTGGCTTCTCCTGTCATCTTCTAAATGAGGATGTAAAAGTATTTAGAAATGTTTCTTCTCTGTGAGGAAGAGTTTACTCATGTGATTAGTAGGTTAAGATTAATGATTGTAAAGTGCTTTGAAATCCAAGATGAAAGGTAAAGGTATTATGCAAGAATGATTATTTTACACCAGTTAATATCTTTTGTTCCTTATGATGTAACATAATGAGAAAGGAAGAATTCTTGAACTAGACACCAAGGTCTGGCGAGGGAACTTGGATTCTGGCCGCTACAAAGTTTTCATGCCCATATGCTCCACAGCTACATCACAGACCCTGACCACAAAAGAGAAGTGATAAAAGGGGGTTTTTTTCCCTTAGTGTTCTTAGCAGAACTAATTTGTGTTTGTGATGGGTGTGAAAGTGCTTGGACACACGTGCACACCATATAACACATCATAACAGGGCTATCATCATGTCAGACAAGACCACATCATTTCTGTAGGTCTGAAATAAGTGGCAAATCACATGGGGAAAAAGAAATAGCCTTTTTTTCTGCACATAAAGTCTTTCAGTCTAGCACGTTGCTTTTCTTTTCTGGGCCTTCAGCCTTTCTGGTGCAATAGCAGCAGAAAAAAAGGACTCACCACAAGAAAAGGAGATTTGGGAGGGTTTTTTTGCCTAGTCTTCAATCACCTGGTTCTTGGACATTCAAGGCATCCCTCTCCCACTGTTGGTTGTATCTCCTGCCATCAGGTGAAAGAAGAAAGAGCCAAATCTCTCCCTGTATAATTTCCCCACTTCTGCTTGCCACACCCGTGAAAAGAGGGGGAGTTTCTCCTGACACAGGGGAAGCAGGGAGGTAAAGTGAAAGGATACAGGGGGATGGAGGTGGTGCCCTCCCTGTCACTGCAGCAGGTGACCCACTTGTGTCACACAGGCACTGGCAAAGCCCTGGCACTTCTCCAAGGCACAGCCTCACACTCTGTATAAGTAAATCCATCTCTGTGTGCAGCCACACAGAGGAAATATTTACACTGCTAAGCATTTGGATGATGAAAGCCTAAACAAAGGGAAGGCTACTGGAGCCACTGTAACCCATCAGAGGGGTGCCAGCCCAAGCAGGGAGAGCTGCTCCACATAATGTGCCCTGGATGTGTCAGGCACTGGATGTGCTTTCAGGCAAACCATACCTTCAGTAAGCACTGGCAGCATTTTAATCCCCTTAGTAGGGCTCTGATACACTGATCACCAAAATCTAGGGCAGGCCTCTGAAGTAGCTGGATCAGGCTCTAATACTCCTTTAGATCATAATCCTGCAAAGATTTTAACATTTGCAAATAATTTTATCATGTGAGTGGTTAAATGGGATGTTGGAGGACCTGTGTCAGAACTGGAAAATTCAACAAATTCCAACTGTGGTTTTATCTATCAAGGATACAGCAGAAACAAGGAAGAGGTCAGGGTGGCTGCTGAGAGAACATGACTATTAGGAATATGCAGCATTTCAGGCTGTAGATATCAGCTCAAATCCACCCACAAATATTCACTCCTATCAGCCTCAAAGGAGTTTAATCAGCATGCAAAGCTTAGTAAATCTGCAAGAGATAGGGGCTGGGCTATAGCAGTCTTTCTTCTGACACAAATATTCTGCACTCTGCCCTGACCCAATGCCTATTTTAGTATTTTACTACTTTTGTTGCTAAGCTTCCTTTTTTCAACCTTCATCCTCCAAACTGGACACCTCAGCATGCAAATGCTGTGAGGCTTTTACCTGCAACAACCATCAAGATAACACTAGAAATAGGAGAGCTGAAAGAGAGAAGCTGCTCTTTAATTTAAAAGCTGAGCAATGAGTGTTTGCAGCCCTCAGCTAAGCTAGGCTACCCTGCCCTTGCCACCTGAAAAATTCTGGTTGTGGAATTGGCCTCTTGCCTTCTGTGTAAAGCACTGGAAGTTTAATTTAAGGGAAGATAGTTGCATTTCTTGAAAAAGTTTTGTGTGGTTATGGGGAGGGGGAGGGAGAAGGAAACTGAGCAGAAGAAGGTGTCCAAACAAAATATAGTCTAAAAAATTGGGCAGATTATAGATGTGTCAGGTGAGAAGTATTTTTTTGGTCACTGCTAGGTTTGATATTGGATAATTCAAAAATTTATCTAATTTTCCATGGATAGTTCTGCCTGGGGATCTGGTACAGCCCTGCTAGGTTTAGGCACATGTTTGTCACTAGAAAGCCTCTGCCCTGTTGCTTACACATCTTCTCTCACAGGGAGAATAAACACTCCCAGAAAAATTAAAAGTGTTCTGGAAATAAAATAGGAAGAAAACAACTGCTTGGACCTGGAATCTGGTTTATTCAATTTATGCACGAAGGATGAATGCCAGTTTTTACAAATATTTTTTTTACTTTTTCGCTACAATAAAAATGAGACCAGGAAAAAAACCCAATAGTAATTAATGCCGGCTTTGTAGATCAGTGTGCAATTAAGATTCAGATACTAGAGGAAGAAAAACTGGGTAAGACCAGAGTATGAATAGTAAGTTGATAAATTCCTGCCTGTCTGAAAATGATGTGTGATTGTTCAAGCACAGAACAGTGCCATATCAAGGAACAAGCTTTAGCATGTAATTAAGAATTTAACTGATCAGACTCTGTCCTTTATTTATGAAATCAATCCATCTATTTTATAAATCACAAGGCAAACATACTTGCCCTGGTGAGGGAAACATTTGTGGCGGATGTTTCTCTAGAAGACATCACTTCCTGTTGTCCTTCTTAGCTCATTTCCAATCCTTGTGTAATGAGTCAATTCTTCTTTTGCAGAGACACAGGGTTTGTAAAACTGATCTCATAAATCCAAACTGTTTTACAGCAGCATATCCCTGCTCCCACAGCAGATTCACAGCTAAATGTGTCATCTGTGCTTGCTTGTGTATTGATTTCAGTCCTGGTAAACAAATAAAATTCCCCCTCTCCCATTACAGGAGATTTGGTGCAAAATTCAAGGTTTTGAACAAACCTTCACATGAAAGTAGCTTATTAGAAGCTTCAATCCTAAGGTCTTGAAAAGCTGCAGGAGTCAGAAATACGGGAGCAGAGGCTAAAATCAAAAATGCCATAATATAATAAAAGAGCTGACCTTGCTAAATTACATCTTAGAGTCCATCAGGATCCCATATGAACTTAATTCCTTGCAGACTGAAGGTCTATAGTAATACTTTCCCAGTCTGTCAAAAAAGTTTCTAAAATTTAGTTTAGACAAGTGAAAAATCAAGGCACTAATTGAAGTATCTTTCTATACTTTCTGCCTGAAGAGAAGGAGATGTTACCATTATTTACTGCACAGAATTCTGTGATAATTAGGTTAGAACTGAAAACTTGAGTGCGAAGTTACTTGTTTAACATAAAGGTGACAGGGTATAAAAATAGGTTGCTGTTTTCAAGCTACACCACAGTTTGGAAGAAAAAAATTAAAACCCTCATCCAAGCAAAACCTTGAATTGTTGAGGGTTTTTTTTACTATAGCTAATTAAAAAAATATTTTTAAAATGGTATACAAATCTGTTTTTTTCCAGTCATTCATTCACAAATATAGTGTTCATTGTAGGTGTTTCCCAGTAACTAAAGGCCACGCTCATTAAGTAGCTCTGATATTCCTGGTTTAGAAAAACTCATAAGCAGGAGATCATCTGACCAGCCCATAAATACATTTAATTTTTATAGTAATTGGCTAAATTATTAGTCACATTTCTAGATATGTTGAAAACTATCATGTGCCTAAGACAGCACAGTCAGTAAGTATGTCTAAATAGTCATTAAATTTCTAATCCCAAATGTTTCAGTAATCCTAACTTGTTGCTTGCCTGCTAACAAACAACAAGAAAATGTGCATTAAATATCATTGATCCCAAGCATTTTATAATCATGGCCCTAGTCTGAAGCTTTCTGACAATAAATATACCTGTAATTTGCTTTTTACATAAAACTGAGCTGGTTATTAAGTGCTTTTCAGCAAACACAGCTTAATAGGTAAAGTATTTTCATATTTATTTTTAGGTAAAAAATCCAGAAGCTGGAGCTCAAGGAAAAAAAAACCACCAAAAATCATGACACTCCCATGATAGTGTGAAAATTCATTGATGAGACATATGGAAAAATGAACTGATGCAAGGGGTTTAAAAAAGCTGCTTGTTTATTTTCATCCTGGCATGGCAAATAGACCTATCCAACAATTTTAGCAGGCATGATAAAAGGCTCCTTTATCAAAAGGAATTAAGGTAAGGCAGGCAGGCTAAAAAACAGAATCCTGAGACATCAAAAGGAAAAAAAAGGAAACTATTTGTTGGCCTGCAGGAAAAGAAAAACCTCATTGAACTAAGCAGGTGGGGAGCTTGAGAAGTTCCATCCGTGGTATAATTTATCCTCCTGGTTCCATCAAACCGTGTCTGGCTGGGCATGCACACGAAGACAGGCAGCCACCCTCTGTCCCTGCTGCAGAGGACAGGCAGCCACCCTCTGTCCCTGCTGCAGCCACACAGCCTGGGCTGAGCAGCTGAAGCAGAGCCAGAGCTGAAGCAGGCTCTGCTGTTTTCCCTCCCTGTTTATGTGGATCTGAGAGTCAGCAGAGTTTGGCCTGGGTTTCCTCCTTGCTGCATCCCATTGCTGTAAGACAGATTCCAGGCTCTGTCTTGAGAGAAGAACCGAGTGATTCTGTGGGGGTTTAAATGATCTCCCCAGTTCCCTGAAGAGCTGCTGGGAAGGTGAGCTGGGAGTGCTCATCCAGCTGTGCTCCTGCCCCGTCCTCACACGTTCACCACAGCTGCATTTCACAAGAGTCCCCAGGGCAGAGTGCAGCCGCTGGCTTTCAAAACACTTGCAGAATGTTTGGGCCTAATTCTTTGAGGAGGATTTAATTTTCTTAATGAGTCTGAGTAAAATCATTAGCTTTCAGAGTGGCACAGGGAATACTTTGGGAGATTTTATGAGGTATGCTTCAGCACAGCACAACAACACAAAGTCACACTAGTTGGACATGTGATCTCAAACAGAGCAAGCTGTTTTTGTAACTAATACTGAGCAAACCAATCACACTGATTGATTTTACTGCACCAGAAATTATACACAATTTTTTTCTTTACAATATAATTGATATTCATTTTCATGTCATGATTTTACCATAAATACCCATACTGAATTGTCTTCATCCCTGGAATCAAGTAAGGAATTACTTTGGAAAGTGCAAAAGTGGGAATCTTCTGCCTTTGGAGCCAGGTCCTTCTCAGTGTTCACTCAGCATATACCATTTTCTTGCTCTGTTTCAGTGGCCAAAGATAAGGAAGCTACTATCTGGAGAATGACTGTGCCTGCATGAACTGCATCAGCCACGAGTCCAGCGCTTCTGGGGTCCAAGTGAAGGCAGCATGCCTGGGTTGTGTCACTCTGCACATCACTCTCTGCCTGACTCACCTTTGTGACACTTTCCCTGCCCTGACTGGTCACACTGACGCTCTGCCACCTGCCTGGCCTCTCAGCAGAACGCTGCTCTTGTGCAAG
Source organism: Hypocryptadius cinnamomeus (assembly GCA_013400635.1). NCBI lineage: Eukaryota > Metazoa > Chordata > Aves > Passeriformes > Zosteropidae > Hypocryptadius > Hypocryptadius cinnamomeus. The sequence goes on from VYZP01067538.1 coordinate 85,209, forward strand.
CAGCAGGCTGGTGCAATCTCTCAGCGGGAGCAGGAGGCCCGTGGGAGCAGTGGCACCCTGCAGAACAGGGCAAAACACTCCCTGAAATAACCCTGAGTATGACCTGCTGTAAAAACCAGCCCTCCTGGAGTTTATTCCTCATTGCCTCGTGCCTGGCTGCAAAGAACACGACCCTTGCAAATCAGCCCCGACTTAGGTGGCAGGGAGCCACAGGAAAGGTAGCACTTCAGGCTAGCACTCCCTTCCCCCTACTCTAACCCTTATAATCAAATATCAAAAAGAATGAAAACAAACTGCGGCTGCAGCCAGTGGTGCATTACATTTTCTGTTCTCCCCAGCACATTTCATAGGTCAGTGTTTGGCCAATGAAACATAACACGGTGTTCCTTCACCACTTCCCCCTTGAGCCTCTTTTTAAATTTGAAAACAGGTATCTTCTTCCAAGCTAAATACTTTTAACTACTGAACTTCACAGAAAAAGAAGGTCACAAGCTGACTCATCAGCAGGCTGGACTCTTAAGGAGCCTGGACAGGACATCAGGGCACGTAAGTTATAAATGCCAGGTACAGAGATACTCACCACCCAGGGAAACAGGTGTGTGTGTTCTTAAGGTTTCCTGTGATTTATGAAGTAATAAACATATTATGCCAGGCCAAAATGTCCTGGGCCTGATTTTCCACTGCTTATGATCATGTACATGTATATACATCTTCTACAGCCCATGCACGGAGTGAGCTTTCAAATAAATCAGAGTAGAAGGGGTCATGTCCCTTGGTGTGAGGCATAAACACACAACAGTTGACTTTTAGAAGCTGACCTGCTAAGTTCACTGTGAGTGAGAGGGACAGTTGCTAAAAAGAGTCTAAGACTTTATCCAAACAATTTGTATTCCAAGCATTCAAAGTACAGAAAAAGTCTCCTTTGCAGTTACTATTTGGCACCACCACCTGGATGGTCTAAGGAACTAAAATCGAGATTTTTTTTTTTTTACTGCTTTAAACTGGAAATACCAGCAGCGTGATCCTGTGGTTTATAGTTCTGTATTTATTTTGCCTTGCTGGTAATGTATAAATACCTGGTCCCTTCTGCACAAGAAGGGGACCCTGCAAGAAACAGAGGAAAAGATTCTGTTCAGACCCTGCAAGAACAGAGGAAAGCTGTTAGAAATCAACATATCAGCTCACAGGATTTTTTACAAAGGCCAAATTTATACTTTTTTACTGTTACAAGTAGTTGGCATCTTTCATTTCTTCGATGTAATATATAAGGTGAGTAAAGTAGGAGCACAACACATCATTCAATTTCTTTCTGTAAGAGGATGTACTAGAAGTGTGTGAGCTGAGGGATGCACAACCTCAGTCCTCAATGAAGAGAAGTACATCACATGTTCATCATCATCATCATCATGTGTTCATCAGTCGCCCAGCAGTGTTCTCCTGCCCTTATCCCTCTGCCAGGGGTGATAAATGCCATGAAAGGAAATTAAAGTGACAGATTCAGAACAGGTATGGTGGTGGCAGGAGATTGCATCTCTACTCCCAGCGCTGGAGCCAAAACTCCTGCACACAAAAGTCCATTTTGTCTGGAACCAGGTCCTCCTCTCTACTCTGAAAGGTGAAGTGGTTCTGCTGCAATCACAGCAAGAGAGGGTGAGCAGCTGCATGAGATGCCAAGTTTTATGTCCAGGGAGCTCAACATCACCATCCCTCCTCCCAGCTTGGTGTGAAGCTGAAGTTCTCAGGATGATTTCCCTCCTTGGGCTGAGCTGCAGCGCAGTGCGTGGCAGGAACACACCACGCAGGGCAGCCCTGAGGAAGCAGGTCAAGTGGCACCGTGACAAGGACTGGGGATGGAAAAGGATTAGAGAGGCTGAGTCAGTCATCATAAGCAATGATTAACTTCGGGGCTCTCTGCTTTTGGCATTCAGATCATGCAGAATCATGGGATTAGTGCAGTGCCAGCCAGCCTCGTGTCTGGGCCTTTCCCTTCATAGCAGGCAGCAAGGAGGAGACCGATCCAGCCAGCAGAGGAAAAGGTGAAAGCTGAAAATGCACAAAAGCTATTCACAATAACTTCTGCCTCACTGCAAGCACTGCTGTAGCTGTAAACAAATAAACTATAAAATTTGGCACAAGAAGGGCCCAGGACTGGAATAGCAGGAATGCTGCAGATCAAGATTAATGTGCACTGGCAGAGCTACCCAGAGAAACATGCATGGCACCTGTCCCCATGGTGCCTGCCTTGAGCTAGGGACACTAATCCCCTGCTTTCACAGCCACAGAGTTCAAACCTGCAGTTTAAAACAACACCTTGGGCATTGGAAACCATTTTGAGGGAGATTTTGCTGAAAAAGGAAAAACATGCATTCATGGGACAAGCCAGCTGAGTAAGAAAGGAATCTGTATTCATAAATGTGTTTGTAGGGGAAGGACCTTACTTGTTCTTAGGAATATAAGTGTGTGTATAAAACTAGGTATGTTCTGTGTGTTGATAACAGGATAAGCATTAAAAGATATGACAAGAAAGATAAGGACTTTTTACAATTCCAGCCACCTGAGGTGATACATGGCTCATTCCAGGAAACTTCTCAATTTCTACCTGGGGTGTGCTGCTGCATTTAGGGCAGAAATACCTAGCCTGGATGGGATGATGGAGGACCAGAAGCCTTGCTGACAAATATCAGCAATAGGCATCTGATTAGTTAGATGCCATTATTCAACCATTCTTAAATAACTATGACACCATTGCAACCACTAATCCTTTCTGAGAAAGACAAGAAAGCATTAATTGGGTAACCATTGCTGACTGTACTTTCTTTGGGACTGAATGTACTGCCGTTTTTGTCATGCTCTTCTCCTTCCTGAAATATTCCTCACTAAGCCCTAACTCTATTAATATCAAAACTCCTACTAATTTTAGTGGGTCTAGGAAAAAAACTTTCTTTTTGGCCCATCAGCTAAGAACAACTCTCTCAAAAGATAGGGGATGGAGTAGATACAGGATTTTGTAGCTATGTTTCACATTAGGATAATACTGTATTTTCATCTTTTCACATGAATTTGTCTTGAACACAGTAACAAGTAAGTACAAACATAGCAGCTCTCAAACCCTAATAAACTGCTTCTTCTTATGTAAAATATATTCTGAGAAAAGCATTAATTGTGGGCAGAGTATGTCAAGCCTGAAAACTTTTCAGTGTTTTTAATTTCTTTTAAAACTGATTCAGAAAACTTCTGGACAAACCATCAGAGATATTTTTGTGGGTTTTGGGGATAATGAACTCTGGAGAGAAAAAAGCAGAGCAGTCTATAATTGAAAGTCTGTAATAACTATTGTACATGGTTTTGGAATGCCCATGTAAAATTGGAAATAGTTTCACAGACAGTAGAAGGTTCCTGATTTCGTTTCCCGTGAGGAAAATAACAGATATGCAGCTGCTGTAGAAACAGTGAGCAGCAGTGTCCCGGTGTGTCCCCAGCCCGGGGACTCCCACTAGATGGGGACATTTCCATAGAACATTCCTGGCTCCTCGGCGGGCTCAGAGAGCTACACCTGCACCAACACCAGCTCATTCACCTTTCAGATTCTCCACTTTTGGACAGGATCAGCGTTAATTTTTTATAAGTACTAATTCAGGGCAGTAACTAATTCAGTTTGGGGCAGGCTTTCTGTTTAAAGAGCAGCCAATCCAAATTTTTTTTTTAACGTGAGACCAGATGAGTATGTGCCTGTGCACACACACACACAAGCACACACATACTTGCACGTGTAGATGCATTCAAGAGCCTAAATGGAGTGAAAATCCCACTGCTCCTTAGTTGGAGTAAGTTCTACACTCTATGAAAGTTAGGCAACAGGCATGTGAGACTTTGGGCACAGACTAGTTTTTCAATGGCCTTCTGGTTTTTGTTAAGACAAGTTTTAAACTCAGTTTTACATTTCAGAAGTATTTGCAGAATACTTCTAAAAGGTTTGCTTGAAAATCAGAAACTTTCATTTTGTGTATGTGTAAAATCCTTTTCTGCAGCCCAGTATTTTCCAGTCTGTAAGAATCTGGTCTCTGTGCAATGGGAACAAGGCCTACATGGAGTAGTCACTTATTCTGATAATAATAAACTACAGAAATGTTGAGTTTTATGAGGTCCTTTTCCTTCACAGGTGCTAGCATCAGAACGTGGAAATATACCTTATTTTCACCCTATGTTGCACAGATTTGGGGATCTGCTAGAGATCACTTTCAGTTTGCAAGATTCATAGAGCCATTTAGGTTGGAAAATGCTTCCAAGATGGTCCATCTGTTAACCCAGCAGTGGCAAATCCTACTAAATCCTGTCTTTAAGTGCTGTATCTCCACATCCTCTAAATCCTTTCAGGGATGAGGCTTCCACCACTTCACTGGGCGGTCTGACCACCCTTTCAGTGAAAAATTGCTTCCTAATATCCCATCTAAACCTCCTCTGAGGCAGCTTGAGGCCATTTCCTCTCCTCCTGTCTCTCATTGCCTGGAAGGAGAGGCCGATCCCCAGCTGGCCACAGCCTCCTTTCAGGCAGTTCTAGAGAGTGAGAAGTCTCTCCTCAGCCTGAGCACACATAGTCACGATTTTAAAAGATTTCTGTCCTCTTTTACCAGTATTTTATCTGTGCACTTTCTGCCTCTCTGTGTTCCTAATGTGTCATACCCAAAATAACTGAGGAAGGAATTGTTTGGTATTTCTTGAAATCACTTCCAATTAAAATGCTCTTTCTGTGAGCCTCAGGGAAAACCAAGTCACACATGAGATCCACAGGTCCTGCATGAACTTCACACACTTCACAGCACAAAAGAGATTCCAGAGACCTAGGAAGTCCTCACAAATACCACTGAGCTGAATCACTGCAGAAATGTTATCTTTGTTAACTATTTATTCCCTAAATGTTATCTTTGTTAACTATTTATTATTCCCTCAGACCTACGAACTGGATAAGGGCACAGGAACCCACACCTCACTATCAACAGGGAACACTGCTCTTTTTTTTGGTCTCACCTCTTTCCCATCACACTGATAACTGTGGATTTTTGCCAGCTGCAAGTAGTTCTTGGCTGGCATTTGAGAAATAACTCAGCTGGTGACTGGGAAAAGTATGTAGGGATGATCCATCAGAACAAATTAACTCCTTGGTCTCTGCTGTATTTCTGTAACACAACTAGCTTTTCTTTTAGCATCAGGTGCAATCCAGATTCTCTGAAGTACTTTCTTTTGTCCCCCTCTTAATTTGTTTATTCAGAAGTATCTCAAATGGCAAATTGGAGGCATGCTTTAAACTAGAGTATGTACAAAACCCCCCAGCTTACAACCTCCTCTCCTTGCTTGTACACAGCACAAGTAAGAAAACTGACAATGTATCCACAGCCTGCAGTTTTTCTGAAATAAACCATCAGTCAGTAATCAATGCAAGTTTAATTCTGCTCAGCTTTCCAGCATCAGTGATATAACCCAGTGGAACTGCCAGAAATCATGGTCCAAGACAACCTAAATAATTTTTTTTTAAAGCAAGGTGCTCTCTTTATCATCACATTTTCAGTGGAGTGTTTGCCCAGTCTCTTTTTGTTTTTATCAGCAAATTGCTACTTCTTCAAACTGTAACATCCCATTAACTTAAAATAGCGAGTGCTGTGGGGAGCATCTTATGTCTCAGTTTGACTATACACCATTGGAAGAAAATAATCAGAAGCTCTGTTTTAAAGGCTTCTCTTGATAATTATGATTAATATAATTAATTTTCTTGACAATTTCATGTTCTTAAAAAAACAAAAAAACAAAACAACTAAATCAACTTCATGCATGAGCAATGCTGAACTCCCTTCTCTGAGACCAAAATACCACAGGGGTGAAAGCCTGCAGTAGTGAAGTAGGCAGAGGGCATGAGATACAAACTTCTAAAGAGAACACCATAATCACAGTCCAGCAGCTGTGACCAAAGGGAAAAAAGGTCAGCACAGGGGGAGAGGCAGGATGGCAGTACCAGGGACACAGTTCAGCAGCCTTTGTGTTAAGGCAGGGGTGAGTCTGTGATGCTGCAGACACCCTCTGGGACACACTCAGACATCAGGGAGCTCAGCTCTGCAGTTCAGCAGAGGTTACAGAATCCCCCAGATTAAAAACCACTTTTGTTTTCCGGCCCTGCAGAGCTGGAAAGAGAGTGGCACACAGCAGCTGAGAGCTAGCCCAAAGCAGCACATGAATTACAGACAAGACTAAAGACAATCATTTATAATGAGTCATTTTTAACACTGGCATTTACAAAAAAAAAAATTGCTCAATAGAAAATGCTACCAGTATCATGGTTTGTGCTGTTCAACAGCAAGTCTCATTCTCACAGCTTCTTATCACACAAGCACATCTTTATCCTTCCACATCATTCCCACCATGGGAGTGAGTGAAACAGTTTTAATCAAACTCCTCAGAGCCTACAACTGTTTTGAATGTCATTTAAAAGCCATTCTCACCAGCTGTAGAGATATCAGTGATCTCAAACCAGACCCAGCTCTGACCAGGCTTAGGCCCAGCAATGAGCTTGGTGTGTGGCATGGATCAGCCTTCAGCCCAAACCTCCCACCTTGATTTCAATTATCCCAGAAGAAACCAGAGAGAGGCTGTGACTGAAATGGGAAAAAAAAAATCAGAATGGATTCAATATTATGGTGCTGCAAAAGTAGAGAACTTAGAGTGAGACCCTTTTTCTTCCAAGACTCACCCAGTCTGTGCAGCAAATACATACAAATCCACCCACTTCTTGTGAATTATGCTGGAAAGAAACATGTGTATCTTAAAATTCCACAGGAAAACCTGTCCTTTGAATAGCATATTATTTTGCTAATAAAACTTTGAGATAGATGGCTTATTAAGCTATCTTTTGGCTTATTAAGCTATGTTTACTGCCCCAAATCATGGCAATATTGTAGTCTTCTGGGAAATGAGACACAAGTGTGTCTGCCCCTTGCTATTTTGGTACCACGTATGCATCCCAGAAGGATGAAGGATATAGCAGGAACAGAAACTGGGCTTTGCTTTTGCAGGACTTGACAGGTGAGTGATGGTGAAAGTGTTTGTCTGACTGGAGGCTTGGGAGCAGTCAGTCAGAGATATAAGCAAGGCTGCAGCCTTGTGAAATGGAGAAGCTGAAGTACTGAATGTTTTATTCCAGCTCAGTGACAGTGACATGTCCCCAGTCAGCTCCTGGCTACAGGGCTGCCTGCCTGAGGCTGTGTCAGCCTAGGAAAAAGTGAAGACTCAACTCACAAATCACAAGTGTTGAAATATGGAAGGGTGTAAAAATCAAAGATTCCTTGCATGCCCAGAGAACTTTTTGCTCTGATAAGGAGAAAACAGAAACTTCTGGCTGCAGCATTTACTTTATTACTCATTTATTTCTGCAACAAGATGTGTTTTCATGGTACAGATACAACAGAATTGTCAGATGATATAGCGCAGCTTAAAGATTACCAAAGCCCAAAAAAATGAAACCACTTTTTATTTCCTTCCCAGATTTTGTTCCAGAGTACAGACGATAGGGAAAAAAACCCAAAAAAACAAAAAAAAAAAACCAAAACAAACAAAACAAAAAAAAAAAAAAGGAAGAAAGGGTCTTTACACAAAATTGAGTTACATTTCTACAGTGTTGTGCCCTTATTGTTTCTTACTGCACTGCAGGAATTGTTTCCTGCCACCACCACCTTACAGGTCAGACAGCTCTTAGGGGTCTGTGGTGCTGTCAACCCCTTTGCTGGTGCCAAACTCCTTGTTGGGTCAGGACAGGCTCTGCACAGTCAATATTCCACACTGCAACTGGTGGGGCAACTAAAACCTGAAGCATTCCCTGCGGCAAGCACCAAACCTCGTGGTGAATGCAAAGGTTTCACACAAGTGTAGGAAACTCTTCCATCAGCACATGAAGCTGACACACTCCACAAGGGGCAAGGGTGCAACCTGTAATCTGTTGATGTTCAGAAGCCCAGAAAGATGCTCAAAGATGCTGAAATTAAAAGTAGACTCTTGGAAGACTAACACACCTCCAAAGGCCAGGGAAGTCACACTACTCAAAACCAGAAAGGCTTCACAGGTGAAAAGAATGTGCTTTGAAATGTGCCCAGAAAACAACTCAGCCACCTCAGCATCATGAATCCTTCCTTGCACTGTCCCTGAGAAGTTGTCTCACCACCTGCCCTGCACCCCTGATCTCATCTCCAGAAAGTTGCCATGATTGATTTTGCTGCAGGCTGACAACTGTGCTGATTCATTGGTTTATTTTGAAGTGTGACTGTGTTTGAATCAGTCACTGATTGCCAGGCTGTGTCAGACACGTCATGTTCCCTCAGTTTCCCCAGATTCTCTTTTGAGAAAATGGTGATTTCTTTTACCCCTATATTCATTTTGGGCAAATCCTGGGTATTTCTTCCTCTCTTGAATAAGCCCATAATAAAGTGGCCATTGTTAATGCTTTTGAGATATTCTTGATGAATTTTCTTCTCTGACTAATTGCCTTCTATCCACAACTTGTACTTTTCCTCCCAGTTATTCCCTACAGCTAATGAGCATTCTGCCTTTCAGCAGGCATTGTGATTCTATTGCCTTTTCTTTATTTAAAGCCCAGTCCCATCATCAGCCTTTCTTTGACTCTTTCTGACAGCCTGTTTCTAACGACAAATCCCGTGTTTTGAAGCAAACTTTTTCTACCCATCCTTCCTCTTCCTGTGCTTGCACAAGTGTAAGATCAGCACCAGGAGTACACCTCCAGGGCTTGCAGCTCGTGGGCCAGCCCTGTCTTTGGGCTGAATGCTTGTCAGTAAGGCTGTGTAGCAGCAGGTGATCCTCCTCAGCTGCAGCCACACGAGTTCTGATAACATTTATGGCAAATCCTTCCTGCCCCACCCCAGCTGCCTCCGTGTCCCTCCAGCTGCAGAGCTGCACTGTCTGCTGCTGCTAAACCCTCTCCTGCTAGTGCTTATTTGCAGTTTCTGATGGTCATTTCTAGAACCATTTTAGGGTTGATGACAACCTCCATGTTCCAGGAGCTTTGGCCAGATGGCTTTCATGGTATTGCTTGTTTATCTTCACAGTTCTTGCAGCAATTCTTGCTGCTGTTGCTACCCACATGCCACTCCTCTAGCACATTTTGTCCAGCACATTTTATCTCTCATTTGTGAAGTCAGTGTCACCTAGTGGGTTTTTTTGCATGAGGTTGGCAGGGCCTGTTCCTTTACTGTGACCACAAAAATTCACTCCGCAGTAGCACTTTGGCCCACTTGTATCCAAGCATTTCAAAATTACTTGTTTTAATTTCCATAGTTTCGTCCTTGCCTCTGCTCCTGATCCTTCCTGATTCTTAAACACAGGACTCCATTAAAATTGGAATCCTCCCTTGCATTGAGCTACACAGCAGTATTTGATTTTTTTAAAAATTAGGATGCTTATGAAAACTTTTCCCTGTAAATGACTCAGTCTCAATTCTGTTCTCTCAGTAAATTTATGGGGTTTTTTTTACATAAACAATAAAAATTTTATGTCAAAAACTTCAAAGGATATCACAGTCCATTACTTTCAATTTTTAAAAATCCTGAATTTAAAAGAAAATTGCTTAAAAATGTTTTTTGTGCATAATAAACTTGTGTTAAAGTTAAAAAAGAATAGCAGTTCCAATAGGTTGCAGATAATGTGAACTTACAGAGGGATGTGCTTCAGGGTTTTTTTTTGCAGATGATATTCCATATAGATTATGACTTTGCCCTCCATATTTCAATAGGAACTTATGTAAGCATCTTGCCAAGAAAATACTGGGAAAAAAAAGCTGGAAAAAGGAAGCCAAATTCACAGAGAAGTGCTAAAGTAAAAAAATATATTAATGCAAGGAAAATGGATTATATAATGATTCACAAACTCAAGCAAGTCGAGATGGAGGGGACACTAGATCTCCTTAATGAAATGCATTTCTTTGTTCTGAACCACTGCGTGGCTTTTTCTTGTGTGCTTTGACAAAGACCATGTGCAAGTTAAATATCAGTGTGGCAGTGACTTTGCGCTGGCTCTTGCAGCTCTGAAGATCCACAGTCAGCTGAGAGCACTGGCTGGCCCTGCCTTGAGCAAAGGGATTAGCCCATCTTTGATTTATGGATTTTAAAAGTCAGATCTTTCCAAATGAAGGATTCATGTGTTTTTGCAGCCTCGGGGAAGCTGCCAGCTGTGAATGGCTAACCTTTATTGTGGGATTTCTGTTATTTTTCATGTAAGACATAAACTTATTCACCATAACAACCACTAAAAACCGTGTGGCATGAAACAGCAAAAAAAAAAAAAAAAAAAAAAAAAAAAGAAAAAAAACCCCATCTTAAAAAAAAA
>VYZP01067538.1:100203-110884 GCA_013400635.1 Hypocryptadius cinnamomeus
GTGCGGGCCCGCGGCGGGCGGCGGGCGGCGGCGGGCGGCCAGCCTGGGCGAGATGCTGCGGGAGGGGGAGGCGCTGATGGAGGACACGCAGCACAAGCTGCGCAACGCCGTGCAGGAGGTGAGGGGGCGCGGGGGGCTCTCAGCGCCGGCAGCATCCCGGCCGCGCTCCGCATCCCCCACGGGAGCCGGGGCGGCCCCGCCGGTGGCGGCTGAGGGCGGAGCCCCTGGCCCGGTGCCCGCCGGCCCTCGGGGCTACCCCGGTGCGCATCCCGGGGTGGGCCGGGCCATCGTCCGGCTGGAGCCCAGAGTGAGAAAGGGACGAGGGGAGGAGCGGAGGGAAGAGTTTCGGGATCGTCCTTGTGCCGCAGGAGCTGAGGCGCACCAGGGTATCCCGAGCCGGGATTCAGGGCTGTAAGTGTCCTGAAAATATGTGGAGAGGCAGCTTGCTTGTGGTGTAATTGCATGTCTTGATCTCAAATCGCTGGCCCAGAATTGCCCAGGATCTGTTTCAAAGCCAGAATCTGAGACCAGCCCCCAAGCCGTTGTCTCATATGGCTGTCAAAACACCTTGTCGCTGCACTCCCCTTTCTTTTGTGCTTTTCATTCCCCTACCTGTTAAGCATCTTCCCTTCGAGTTCTCTTTTCCTCTCTTTCAAAAATACTTAGTATACAAAAACCTGTAACTGACAACCTGCTGCAGAAACAGACCTTGATTTATTATAATTAAATAATTTAGGATCTTTTGCTGTTCTCTGGATGGTTTCTGAAATCTACCACTGTTATCCACTTGATTTAGACTGCAAACACGTTGAGACAAACCATTCTTTACAATGCTGCAAAGATGCTTAAGGGTGTAATCAGAATTTCTGCCTGTTTTTCTGGATTGCCTCTTCTGGATTGCTGCCTGCATGCAGTGCAAAGTGTGAATTGTTTGAGCAGAGTCTTAGGAGATAAATGGTTTGCACTTAGAAAGATTTGCAGCTGTTATTTAAAATAAACAGACACACCAGAAGGAGAGATTTTGTCTTGGGAAAAATCCCGTTGTTCATCCTGGTTGAACTTTTGGCCTCCCAGCTCTGTTACGGTAGTTGCGAATAAAAGGACATGATTTATTCTTGCATGTTTACAAGATTCACGCCCTTCTTCAACCCACAAAGACAGTAGAAACTGAAATAGAGAATTAAATTCTTGATGTGTGCACCCTCATCTACAGGGCTGCCTCTGTTGACTTCAAGGGGCTTTTGTTTCTCTCTCTTGCCAGGATATTTTCTCTTCTTTGTCAGAATGGAAAGTCTGCTTCAAGTTTTCAGTGGTTTTCTGTGAAGAGCCGAAAGCTGGGCTGACACCAGCCTGTGCAGATACCAAATTGCCAGTGGCCTGCACACTTTTTTCCCCCCACAGGGACTGCCTTTGGCTTCAGCAGCCCAGAGCTCAAGGGTTTAGCTCAGCCCTGTTTTTCTGGCCCATGAGAAGAGCAGCTGCAGGCAGTGTCTGGAGCAGGTAGTGTCTGTCACTGGGGCCTGCACAGGAAGCGTGGCTTGGTCTCTTTTCTGACATTTTTGCTAATTTTCAGTTGTTTCGGTATTTTTTTTTTTAATTTGGCAGATGGAAGCTGAAGAGGAAGGGGCAAAAAAGCTGTCAGAAGTCAGCTTTGAGGACTTACCTCCCAACTACCATAACGAGTCCAACACGGAGACCAGAGTGGGCAACAGAACTGTTCAGACCCATCAAGAAATTGATAAGGTATGAGAAAACTTATATATGGTGAGCTCTCCATCCTTAAACACATTTTCTTCAAACCTCCCCTGCCCAGCCCAGTTTTATATGTTTATTCACAAAATAATTTGGAGTGTAAATTTTCCTGATGATAATTACTTTGGGGTTTGATTGTATATTCTGTGCTTGACTAGTCACGGTGTTAAGGACACCTGTCATGAAAGGTTAGTGTGAAATAACAATTTATTTTGAAAAAGGACCTCCTAAAAATAGGACACAGCTACAGCTATTACATGGGGAATGAAAACCCAACCATCTCCTGCTCAGTTGGCTCCTTTACAGTGTCATTTTAAACAGACAGGGAGGTAGCTCTGTCATCTACTTTCCCCCTCAGATTATGGTTTATTAAGAGTGACAGCAAAATGGGAAAAAAAGAGGGGGTGGGAGTGGGTTAATTATTGCAGGATGTAGGACTGAGAGTAACAAAGGACTAATAAAAACTTTTATAAAGTTTTTATAAATAAAAACTGTTCTTTTCTGGTATCAGGTTACAGATAACAAAACTGGATCAACAGTTTTTTCTGAGACAGTTATTACATCCATAAGAGATGGAGAAAACAGAAGGAATCATGTAAGTGAGCACGTTTCTTTCCTTTTGAAAAGCAAACAAAACCTTTGGGTTCCTTGTTCAGAAGACTGTGACAGAGTTCACCTAACAAAATTTTGGAATGTTTTGAAACACACAGAACTATTGGGGTAAGCAGTCAAAAATGTTTGTGATTTTAATTAGTTTAACTTAGGAATATTATGACTTGGAAACAGAGTTCCAGTGTTGTAGTTAATAGACATTGACATTGTGATTAATTGACTATTCAATTTGTCTGTCAAATGTAAATGTTAAATAGCAAAGATGGTTACACAGCCCTTTCCAGTGAGTGTGGATAAATCCTTAGCATAACAGTGATCTTGTCTTCCATTAAAAAATTGCTTCATAGATTTAAACAGTTGAAAATAACCCCAAATCATTCATTTATGGGGAATCTTTGGGACAACATATGGTTCTATTTGCTTTTCAAGCCTAACACAGTGATGGACAGCTGGTTCTGAAATGCCACTTTGAGGAGAAGGGAGAGAGATGGGACAATAAATCCCCCTCCCTTCAAAATATGGTTGTTTAAGGATTCTCAAAGGAGTTTAAAAGATCGAGAATATTCTTTACATGAGTCTTGCAAACACAGGTACATTTGTTAAACATCAGCAGTCACATGAGAAATTCAGCACATACTACTGCTTAAAAAAATGGGTTTTCTTTGGTTATAGTCTTACCAAAATGGATTCTTTTTTGTGCTCTTACTGAGACTGGGCTTGCCAGGTTTCCTCTGATAGCTGGCTTCATCTGGCTAATAGTTTGTGATTTGATTTGCTTCAACATCCCCTGGCTTTTTTTTGAAGAACTTACCTCCAGTTCTTTCACAAAAGCAGCTCTGTAACTATTTTATAAATATAATTATGGAAATTATTTTATAAATGTAATTATGGAAAAATTATGTCAGTAGTTCCGATTTTTAATGGATACAGAACCTGAAATTAGTGCCTCTTTTCTAAAGTTTTCTCTCTTGCAAGCTCATGTTTTTATACTGCTATTTAAGCTTGAAAATGGCAAGTAGCAAAATATAGCATACATAAGCAACTTTACTTTTTTTCTTTTTACTGTTTTTCAAAGCTTGTAGCTTAAGTGAAAACTCAAGGTATAAAATAAATTGTAGCTATTCTAAACTACAGCTGATTCTATACAAAGTGTTAAAATCCTACACAGTGCTTTTTAATAAGTAACAAAGACAATCCAAATGGTTTTTTTCCAAGCAAATGTGATCATCCTCTTGAAACCCAGTGTACAAAGGCAAACTTTTTAACCTTCTTAGCACTGCAACACAGCACTAGTGATGTTTCATAATGTATTTGGCTTGGCTGTGGTGTCTAATCATTCTCACAGCTGTAAAAATTATTTCTAAAATAACTTTCTCCAGGTTTCATACAAAGTTCCTTATAAGCTTCATATATCAAGGTACAGCTGCGTTTTCCATCTGGGAAGTTTGCCTCACTGACCAAGCCAGTGCTGCATCCAGAACTCTCACAGTGCTCTCAGAGCTCCAGCTGAAGGATGTGAGGGCTGAATACAGATTTTTGTCAGGTATTGTGGTGGCAGCCTTGGTGCAGCTCTGAAGCAAGAGCAGCCAGAGCTGGTCCCATCAGCTCCTCCTCACTTACATCCTGCACCCCTTGTTCACCAGTACCCCCCTGCAGGCTGCAGGAACAGAGCTGCAGCTGTTAATGCTTATTTCCCCCTCACACTCATTCTGAACTTTCAGCATGCCCACGGTACAAACACCTTATTTAAAGGTTGCCAACTTAGAGGAGAAGCAGTCTCCAGATGTACTTGGTCCTTGTTTAAGGAGAGCATGAAATTAATATGACTAAGAGATGCCTAACAGGAGTAAATCTGAAAATGCATGCAAACTTTAGACATGAAGGGGAAATATGAATCACTTTTGCTATTACAAGGACAAAGAAATATTGTAGGAGTAATGCAATTAAGAAGTGGAAGATTTGGGTTACAGCAAGGAAAGAAGTGTGCTGTGGAGGGATCTGTGAAGTAGAAGAAAGGTTTTATCCAAGTTAAAAGGCACTGTTGCTTAGGCCTGTAAACTTAAGGTAAAAGTATTAGGAAATGAGTTGCAGAAAACTTTGCACTTGGCCCCTAGGTCACTTTTATGTACACAAATTTTCATACCTGAAGTTTTGTGTGACATGTCCCGGTCGCTCTCCAGGCCAGAGGCTTCACAGACCACAGGTGGTGGAAGAGTGATTCCCTGGTTCTATAGGCTGTTTATAGCCTTAACTTACAGAAGTTAGGGATTCCCACAGCTCCTGCTCTTTACAAGTTTGGTTGGTAGAAAGAAGAAGAATTTTCCAAGCACTGTCACAACCACGTGCTCTGAAATTTAAACTCTGTGTAATTCATTACTGCAGTAATTTGTGATAACTGGAATCCTACCCCTCCTCAGTTTGCATTTGTTTTCTGTGCTGAGTTATTAGCCTCTGAAATCACTGAAAGCTTTTCATGTGATGTTTTTGGGCTTTGAGAGATGACACAAGAGCCTCACAAGAAGGCAAAGAAGTGTCTGCATTGCAATAATAAATTCTCTTATTGGCTGGAATGAGAAATTCAGCACTGGAGAAGCAGTTTTGTGGAAAACAGGTTGTGCCTGCATTTTAAATCACAGTGCATGTCCTCCTGAAGCGGGTACCAACACACACACAAATAGAGCATATAAATAAATGTGCATAAGCATGTACGCGTACCTAAAGTGCAGATATTACAGAAACACCAGGGAGAATCCTCCACACACAGACTTCTCCTTTCAGACTATTTCTTCCTGGCTCTGCATCACAGCAGCATTCTCCTCAGACTGCTCTTTGTTAGTGGTGGCTCCTTTGACAGTGCTTTTGTGGCTAGGGGTGTTTGGAGTCTCCAGAAGTGGAGTTGGGCTCGTTGCCATTTCTGGCAATGCAATCCAGTTCCTCAGAGGCACTGCGTTACTGGGAGGCCCCATGTACATTCCCAGACTCACATTCACTTTCTCAGATGTCACTGAGGGCTGGCAGTCACCCCTACAGATGTCAGGCTTCAATCCGGCAGGCTTGTGTCTTTATTAGAGGCCAAACACAGGCAAGAGGTAGCTGGATGGGCATAAAGTCTGTGGAAGGCTTGACATCCTTTTGTTCCTGGATTTAAGGCTCAAATACTCTTTAATTTGCTTCTTCAGGGAGCATTGGGTAGCTTGCAAATTAATAAAGTATTTTCAGTCAAAAGGTCAAGCACAGAGCACAGCAAAAATAACAACATTCCTCATTATCCTATGAAAATCAAAATATTTTCTAGCCTGTTGGCTAGGCCTATTTCAGTTGTGATATATTAGCCTAACCAAGGGACAGCAAGGATGAAAAATAAAAGGAAGAAAAACTGGTACTGGTAAGGTTTGCTACAGAAAGATTAGTTGCATTTCTTCTCACTTCCATTCAGAGCAGTAATTTACTCTCTATTCTGTTATAAGCTCTCTCTTCTAATTCAAAGCTAGTGTACCTGAGCTTTTTTCTTCTCTCTAGTAATACGATAAATAATTTAAAAAAGCAATACCTCTTTTTGTGGGTTTGTTTGCAGGTTTTTTTTTTTCAAATTTTAATACAAGTATATCTGTTAGCTTTCAGTTCTCTTTTTTGAAAGGGATTTTTAATGATGCTAGAGTCTAGGGAGAGTGAACCAGGGAACTGGAAGAATATAATACATTTCTCATTTCACTTTGGCACTGTGGGACAGATTCCTTTCTTTTGCTTGCCCCTGGTGGCAGGGGCTGTTGAGGGCAGGGCTGTGCCTCCTCTTTGGTTACACAGCACAGGTCAAAGTTTCTTTATGGGAGGGTGAGGAGAGCTGCCCTCGTTGTGGTTCTGTGCAGGTTGCTTGCTGTTCCTCCACCGGGGTGGGAGTGCCTGTGTGCACACTTGCACTGGGGCCACACCTTCTGCAAACACAGCAGCTGCTCTCTCAGGGATTTCAAACAACAGCACGTTGTTAGGAGAATACCCTGGGATGCTCAGGCCTCCATTTCCATGATGGAGGCTGCTGTTTGCACCCCTGGAGCTTGGGGCAGGAAGGTGTCACTGTGAAACAGCTTTTACAGGCTGACCTGGCAGGTTCTGGTTTATCTGTACAGACAGAACAGATGGCATCCCTTCTATAACAGCCTCACTTAAACCTTTTGTCAGCCTTTATCTTTATTCTAGCAGAAAAGTACTAAAAGGAAAGAAAACAGTTCCCCCTTTTCTAGAGAAAAACAGTGGTTTAAATGGTTGGGCTGCAGCTCTTCAAGCTCCCACTTCACCACTGATATCCAGAACTGCCAAAGTAACCACGTGGTTCCTCTTTGGGCACCTTATGTATGGTTTCACCAACCGTGTTCTCAGCCACATGTACTGGAGCTGCTCTCTTTGAGGCTCCTACTGCTCCAGGGAGAGGAGTTCCTGACAGTGTTCTGTAGAAAGAGCACTGGAGAAGGAAGAATCAATGGAGTGGAAATTGCAATTTTTCCATCAGCAGCACTGCAGGAAAGGAGTTCAAAGGCAGACGTTTGAAAATGCAGCGTCTTGGTGTTGACTTCTGCTCCCTAATATCTCAGGGAGGACACTTGTTTTGGACAGTCTTATATTTGGGTCCAATTTTTGTTGCTTTTTTCACAGAACTTTTAGTCCCTGGTAACTTGCACTCAACAACCTTAAACTATCAATAGACGCAGTAAGTGCATTCCTGGGTTGGAATCCAGGTCTCTGTCTAGCCAAAACTCACGTAATATCTAAATCTGGTGGGTTTTGTATACTTAATAATTTAATTCCCTGGTACTCTAAGTCTGCTTTTCTGTTAGCTGAGCAGCCTGCTCTGCTCCTTTAATCATTGGGCCAGTGCAGTTCTGTTCTGCACAGCACCCACCCTTTAGGTAATCCTTGGTGGAGGAGCAAATAAGGCAAATTGTACTTGTTTTGGAGAGCCATGGCTCCTCAGACAGGTGTGGTTAGACATCCTTAGCCAATTCTTAATGTTTTACTGGACCCCTTTTTTGGTTCCCTTTTCAGTTTTGGTCTTGGCAATGTACAATATGAAGCTTTGGGGCAAGTGTAAATAGTTCATGGGGACAAGTAGCCTGTGTTTGTTAGAGTAGAAAATGATGTGGAGAATGGTGCAAAGAGAAAGAGGATTTAGCTAAAGATGAGAAGAATTGTTCAATTAACATTCTGAGTTGCTCTTACTAATCTGGAATGTTTTCAGGCTGTGAATCTTGTTGTAGAGAGGGACTTATTCTTGTATGAAAGGAGTGATGGACTGTGTGCATATCTCTGAGACTTCGCAGATAACTCCATAAGCAGCAAATGCTCCTTAGTGATGCAAAAGCTATTAAGAAATTTAATTTAGGTCATGGATGAGAGGATGGCCTTATTGCCAGTCATAGAGTATCTAAACCCAGTGGTTTTGACAGTCATCTGATGTTCACTAGGCTACAGCCAAAAACCGATCTGAATGTTAGCCTCAGTGAATGGAAAGACCTGCCAGGAGGAGTTTGAAATACAAGTGTCAAGTCTGATCCTGTACAAGAAAACTTATCTGAGGAGGAAGGTGGGACATCCCTGTAATTACCAGCTGCCTGACACACTCCTCGGTGCCCACATCTTTGTTTGCTGGGCTTGGTCCACTCTGAGCTGGTTTTCTCTCTGAGAAGGCTGTGTGGGAAGCTGTGGGTGCACACAGAGTGCACAGTGAGCACAGACATCAGGGGCTTGTGTAGCCCTGCAGGGTGCAGTGGCCACAGTGTGAGCAGTGAGGCTCAGTTCCCACTCACTCAGCTCTGGGGCTCGCTGACCCTCAGCAGAAAAGCAGTGGGAGCAGCTGCCAGACCTTACCAGGAGCAGGAGAAACAAGGGCTTACTCCTGATTGAAGGTATCAAATTCTGCTCTCGTTTGTATCAGTGGGAGTCTGAAGCAGTTTAGATAACTTCAGTAAATTTACTTGATTAGTAATGAAAAAAAAATACTAGAAGAGTGACTAGGATTTCTCTCCTATTTCCTGTTAGTCTAGTTTAGTTTAAGTTGGTTTGTTTTCTGTCGAGTCAGGGAAACAAAACTATGTAGTACTAATGGATATTCCAAAAGTCTTCACTAGCAATTTCAGTCTATGCCTGTATTTAGAATTGTTAGGAAATTTGCCAGATCCTCATGTGCTGTAATGTGGTATTTCTATTCCAGCTAAACCCCAAAGAAAAATAATATTTTTATCAAGTTGCCTGAAGAGTCACCTCACCGTTTTTCTCTCCCTGGACTGTTACCCTTTGAGTAGCTAAATACTGAAGAGAGAAAGCTCTTCTTGTGATACATTTCTCCTCACCAAAAATGACCTGTCACTGTCATGCAGTGGCAGTGCCTAGGGGCTGATTCAATGTTCTGGGCATGGTAAGTGAGAGAGGATTGGTAAACCAGTGAGTTCTCCTGAAGGGTACAAAACTCTCTCTTCCAGCCAGTGCTTCACCAGTGTCCATGCACCCCTTCTAAAGCTCTCTTGTTGGTTATGGGAATAAATCCTGCCTTGTCTGAAGCTTTCCATGTACAGGGAGGAATGAAGGTTCCTGCTTCTCCCTTGTTTGCACGCTGCTTGCCACCACTCCTCTGCCAGCAAGCCATGATAAGGAAGCAGTGTGAATCAAAGGGAGGGTGTTTGCCTTTTCCCTGGGTTTGGTTCCATTTTTCCACTCACAACACACTGAGTTTGGGGATCCAAGGCTGTGCAATTGCCTTTTATAGATCATGTCCAAGTTGTAGGGAGATATAAAAACAAATCACCATGAATGATTTTACTTTCTGCCTCTCGTAGATCAATCTGTTTATTCTAGGAAAAATGTTTGGGGTTTTCTTCTCTTTATGGTAACATCCATTCAGAAAAGTGAATCTTTCCTGTGGGCTGGTGTCAATTTTGTGATCTAGTGATATCTGTTCAGAGATCTAGGTGCCTTTTGCTGAGAGGTGAGGCAAGCCAGGCAGGTGTTCTGGATGAAAACACAACCAGCCACAATCAGAGAACATAGAGCACTATCACTTTTTTTTTTTTTTTTTTTTTCCCCTCTTAAATGGTGGCTTAGATTTCCAGGCAAGCAATCTGATGGAAGAGCAAAAGGATTACTTTTGATTTGAATTTTGATTTGATTTTGAATTTGATTTTGATTTGAATCAACTATAGGCACTGTCACTGTATTACAGTGACAGGTCATTTTTGGTGAGGAGAAATTTATCTATTTAACAAGAAGAGCTTTCTCTCTTCAGTATTTAGCTACTCAAAGGGTAACAGTCCAGGGAGAGAAAAACGGTGATGTGACTCTTCAGGCAACTTGATAAAAATATTATTTTTCTTTGGGGTTTAGCTGGAATAGAAATAACCACATTACATCACATGAAGATCTGGCAAATTTCTTAACAATTCTAAATACAGGCATAGACTGAAATTGCTAGTGAAGACTTTTGGAATATCTATTGGTACTGAGTGGTTTTGTTTCCCTAACTCAACTGAAAACAGAAACCATGATTTTCTTTATTGAAGGTTCATCAGCAGTGTTTCTTTCCTCTTGCCCTACACATGTAGCAAATTAATCATGAGAGGAAAAGCTTTAAGGCAAATAAGAAATTTTTTCCACTGGTTCTGGTTACATGACTTAATCCATTGTCTCCAGCAGCTGCTTATTTGAGATTTTAGCTGAAACCATGTTATCTAATTAAGCAGCAAGCCTTAGCTGGAAGGTAATAACAGTAGCTAAGGCTTTAGGAACTACAGGCTACAGCACTGGATGTATTGCAGAGGGGTTTTTAAAAATATTTTATTTGTATCTGTTATAATCTTGGAGAGGATGCAGATAAATGGGTTAAAGCTGGTTACATCTGTGTTGTCATGACTAAGGTGGCAGAATTTGCTGTGGCCCAGTAACATTGTTCCATATATGATGAGCCTAAGTCTTATGTAATCTTTGCCTGGACTTGAGGAGGGTTAGATTCTACAAAATCTGTAGAATGATACTGGTTTTATACCAGTGAGTAGGAGGAGAGAGAATGAATGTGATGGGTGATTGCTCAGCCTTCTGTGCATTTGTGTAGAGTCAGGAAGAGGTGTGAGATGCTACCAGTCTATCTTGGTGATGTTTTGCACTATGATTTATTAAACTAAACCATGGAAATTGAAGGAAAGTGGTGAATTGAAGTTGTTTCTGTTTAGTTCTGTTTCATGGAAGGAAGGAGGGAGGAAGGAAGGAAAGGAGGGAAAGGAGGGAAGGAGGGAAGGAAGGAAGGAGGGAAGGAGGGAAGGAAGGAAGGAAGGAAGGA
>VYZP01067538.1:110973-142146 GCA_013400635.1 Hypocryptadius cinnamomeus
GGAAGGAAGGAAGGAAGGAAGGAAGGAAGGAAGGAAGGAAGGAAGGGCTCTGTAGAATGGTGGTTTGAAATGCAATGCCACGAGAAATGCATTTCTGTGTCAGCTGAGTGAATCTCAACTTAGTCCTTCCTCCCATGTGATTCACAAAGAGCATTTTGGCTTCTTTTGTGGAGTGAGTGTCTGCCTGGCCTGTGAGGGGCTGAGTCACTGATAGCACTGGGTCACCACACTGGTGATTACATCTTGTGGTTCTTCACCTCTGCAGCTTACACAGAGAGCCCCCCTCCCTTATCCTACCTGTCCTGATTCTCACCTTCATAATAAGTCCCCTTCTCCCTTCCAGTCGTATATATGGTAATGTAGCATGATTGTACTGAAGGTACACAGGGCAGGGTGTGAATTCTGGGTCTGTTTACTTGTTATTCTGTATGGAAATGACTCAGAGCCTGCTCCTGAATTTATATCATATAATGAATCCCTCAAACTTCTTCCCTTAGAAAGTCCAGGGGGAGAAGCAGTATCTTCGGACATGTAGAGAGTTTGACATCATGGTGTCAGGCAAAGGGGAGCCTTAGTGGTTTTCCTGGGTCCAGGAAATCTGTCAGCAAGGGAAAGTTTTAGTCCCCTGGTAGGTTTTTGTCTTGGACTTCATACATGGTGGAAATCTGCAATACATTCATATTCTTATGTTCCTTTTGGAAGGACAAAAAGAGTATGCTGAAGACCCTTTTTCATTTCTTTCTCATTTGTGTTTGTTTAGGAAATAGGATGAATATGCATGAACAGTCATCATCTCATGTTGTTGATATCCTCTAGACACATGATTTCAGATGGAAAATTAAAATAAGGGAATAATAAAATAAAAGAGGCTCTTTTGTAATCCTAACAAATGCTCCAAAGAGGAGGTCTTGACAAAGCTTCAAAGAGTCAACATCTATCACCCAAATGCCTCTTCCATCCTTAGGCAGACATGGATCTCGTGTTCCTAAAATCCTCACGTGCTGGAGATGATTTATTTCAATGCTGTTGCTGTAATTCAAACCCCTTCTTCTTCCATCTACAGCTCATAAAATAAATGATTCCAGTTCTTCTATAGTAAAAACAGTCTCCTACACTGTCAGCTCTGCCATGGACAAAATCCATTGAATGTGGATCCTTATCAACGTACTTCTGTTCCAGATTGTTGTCTTTGGCTGGCACCTTAAACAGAATTAATAAATCTGTTGAAATTGTAGACTACCAAGAAAAGTATATTATAGAGGAACAAAGCCCGTAAGATTCAGGATTTGAAATCAGTTCAATGAGGGATGGGGCACAGGTCAACATCTTACTTTCAGTGTGCTACTCTTAATTTGGTGGTGAAGATTAGCCAGCAGCTATTAAGTACAGAAATCTTGTTTTCAAAGGCTTTTCTTTTCATCCAGCTGTTTCACATCCTCGCTGTGTACAGCTAGTCTGCATTGTTTTGCTTTTACAGATTTGCAAAACTGCCATAGTTCAGCAGTGAATCACAGAGACTTTTTAGCTGCCAATTGCAGAGACAAGAGCAGCCTGCATTCAGACTCAGCTCCCGGGGAGCATCACTGCCTCAAAGCTGTGTTTTTGTGTGATCACTGCTGCTCACAGATAATGGCACTTCAGAGGTTTGTGGCACAGCCCCACAGTGGCTTCACAACTGCTGCTGGAGCTCAGGACATCTGGAATAAAACCCAGGGTCTCTCAGACCATGAGTGCTTAGACACATCTCCTGGTTATCAAAGATCAGAGAGTTGTTGTTCTCCCATCAACAGATCCACAGGTAGATGCATTTCTCAGTTAGGACCATTAATTGCAAACTCATTAGGAAAACTTTATTTATAAACATGCATCAGTATTTTGACCTCACATATACATAAATAAATAAATATATACACACAGACACAGTCCTTTCTCCTTTCCTAGTTAGATAGCTCTTAGTTTCAAACTAAGTTAATTATCTGACAGATATATAATTGATGAGGGTTTTCTACTAAATTAGAATAGTTCTCATGTGCCCTCTTTGATACCATTGCAAAATAGATTGAAATGAGTACTTGGCACCGTGTTTCCTACATGGGAGCATTTGCAGAAGTTGTAGTCCTGCCAAGATCAGGTTATTATTATTGAGGAAAAAAAAGAGTGAGGGAGGAAAATGAAGTGGCTGCTTCTGCAGAGTGACCTGCTATTACATTATTGCGAGGCATACAGAGAGATTTTGACCAAGAGTGAACAGAACATGATCTGAGAGAGCACCTAGGCACCATTTTTCTCACTATTCAGAGGCATTTGCCAGGAATTTTTTGGTTTTGTTTCTTTGGGTTGTAGTTTCTTCTTTCATGGGAGTCAATTCCTTGAAGCTGTGGATAAGATTATATTTTATTTATTTCCTCTTTTGACATTGAGCATTAACTGCATAAGGGTCTGATCAGTGACAAGATCACTGTTTGTGTGGTGGGAATAAGCAGGTGGTGTAGAAAGGGATGCAGTTCTTACACTGGTGGTGAGCAGTTTACTGAGCAGTTTACTGCCTCAATAATTCCCTTTTTGACAGCATGTTAAGGCTAACATAGCTGTGCTGCTTTTTGGTACCTAAAGCCAAGCTCAAGTGCCTTCAGGCCACTTTCAGTTGTGTCATTTAGACATATTTTGCCTCCATTTATATTGTGTCATGTGGAGAACCAGAAATGAAGTTTTTCCAAATAAAATGTTCCTGGGAAACGGGGGAGAAGGAATCGAATGAGATTAGCTCTATGGGGAAGTTCAAGACAAAAGCCTAGGGACTTGTTTTTTGTTGTTTATTGCTTTAGAGCTCAGCAGTCACATTCCTGTTGAGCAGCCACCCAAAGAGCTGGCTTTTCCCACAGCACTGACCCCCAACACAGCTTATAGCTCATGTCTGCTCTTTTTAGGACGTCTGTTTTTAACAGAAGTTCCTAATTTTATGAGTGTTGTGTGCTTGGCAGGACAGCAGTGAGAGACTTGCGCTGCTGGAAAGTATTACAGAGGTTTTGAGGTATTTCAAAGCAAATTAATCCATATCTCATTAAAGACAAATGCATTACGTGCCCTGTCTAGACAACTGAGAGATTAGGAACTGGAATGCTACTGCATTTCAAATTAAGGCAGTAGTTTCCATAAAACAATATTCCATTCTATGTCATTCTGCCTTTTTTTTTTAATACATGTAGGATATAAAACAGGTTTTATGCTTATTTTTTTTCCTTACTACTCAGCAGTTTTTGCCATCTGCTGCAGTAATGGAGAGCAGCCCTGCGTGAAACAACTTGCAGAAATTGAAACAAAACCTAGAAGGGGATTGGCAAGCACAGAAATGTTAACTCTTAGAAGGACTCATTGCTGAGAGATGTCAGTTCCAGTGTGAACATGGCACTGCAGCCACAGCTGGAATTGTTGCTGTCTCACGGGTACGGCTGGGTGAGCTCTGGCACTGTTTGGGAAGGATATGTAGCTGTGGTTTATGGAGGCTAACACTGAGTTTTGCCTGAGTTACAGGTATTTGAAAAGGGAATTGCTTTGTATGAGGAGTTTTTAATAAACATGTAAAGGGCCTTTTGTTCAGAGAAGCTCTTGGAGGACAGTTGTCCCGAAATATTTGGAAAGGGAATTGCTTTGTATAGGAGTTTTTAATAAACATGTAAAGGGCCTTTTGTTCAGAGAAGCTCTTGGAGGACAGTTGTCCCGAAATACAGTGAGAGGTGCTCCCATGCATTTCCAAGGTTATTACTAAAACTCATTTTCTAATTGTCACACCAGTTGCTCTAGTGGCATTGTTTCCTGTGCTGTGTTTCTGCTGGCAGAACTTCCTCACCTCTCCAAAATCACTGATTTTTGCCTCTATACTTCATGGCTCGGGAACCTGAAAGGCATAGAGGGTTAGGAATGAACACTTTGGAAGGGCTGTTTTGGCTTACCAGCTGTGCAGAAAACAATCCTGCCTCTCCCCTCAGCTCCTGCAGAAGTTTATAGGCACAAACTTTACCTGGATCACAATAAGCCAGCAAATGAGCCATGTAGATTACACAGAGAGGGGAAAAGGGGTTCTCTTGCTTGAATCTCACTGTGGTTCCCATGCCAGAGAACCACAGAAATGTTGTATATTAAGTCATGGTTATGCCTTCCTCTGCTTTCTTGGGTTCTAACCTAAAGAGTAAAGATCCCAAGAGAGAAAGTCTCACTGAAGACAGTCCCTAACAAATATTGGCTGAAGATATGAGTAGTGAAGAGTTTTGTTTAAAGTTATCTTTGAAGAAGAACTTCCTGAGAATGTTGAGGCAGGGTGAGTGTGAGTGGGGAGAGGCAATGGATAAATGGAATGCCAATTGTGAATTTAAAATCAATGAGTCTATTTTGAAGGTTAGACTTCATCAGAATATTTTTTAGTCTACAATTAGGGTTTTAATTAAGGATTAAGGGGGAAAAGGTCAAAGCAAAATGAGTGTTATTTCAGCACATGCTGTATCACCAGCAAAACAGCATTAAAAGTACTGCCTTAGTGAGGCACAGAAACCAGGTGAACACTGCCAAAGACAGGGGGTTTCTGTATGAAACCTGGTTAACTCTGGCCTTGTTGTTCTGCTTTCATGACTTGAAATGAGAAATTTTTGGCTTGTTGCTGTTGATCCTCCTTGGTGTGGGCAGAGGGGGACGTGGCCCACCCCGGGGTGGGGTGGATGCAGTCCAGCAGCCAGTCCAGTCTGCAGAGCTGCCTGCAGCACCTTCCAGCCCAGTGCTGCAGGTTGGCACATCACACAGAGAGAAAACTCTTTTCTTTTGTGCCTTTCCACGTGTGTGCAAAGGCCTGAGGGAAAGTGCTCCTGTCAAAGCTTGTCCCACCAGCTCTGACCTGCACAGTCAGACCTGCCCCAGCTGTTTCAGTGTCTGGCAGCTGCCACGTTCAGCTATCACCAACATCGCTCACTGCTTTATTTTCAAATAAAATGGACACTGACCTTTCTTTAGGAAAGCAATAATCTTTGACATAATCTACCTGATTATGATAAGAAGATAAGAAACCTGAAGTTTCTTTCAGCAGCAGTTGTTTCAGCAGACTTAGGAACCTTTTCCATGATTTTCATTTTTTTGTTGGGTGTTTTTCTGTTGGTTTGGTTTTGGTTTTTTTTCTTGTTGGTTTTGGAACAGATCCTAATACCCAAATAGCTTCCAGGTGCTGCAGGATATTTACTGCAGAGAACAATATTATAATAAGAATCCACAGGACGCTGTCCTTACAGGTACATGGCATGGGATTCTCCATCCTGGCCTCTGTTGTTGATGAGTCCCAGTACACCCATTAATAAATAGGCAGTGCTGCTTTCACTCTGTATGACTCCGAAACAGCCTATTCCTTTGCCACAGCATTAACTGTTACACCAAAATGGATTTCAGAGAGATGCACCTCATTATCATAGTGCCTAATTCTGTCTGTAAGTTATCTGCCCAACTTGTATGCTCTGCTGCACATCAGAAACCAGCACTCCCTCTCCTCAGTTTACGCAATTGCTCCTGCAATGACAAAATATTCTGAGAGATAATTTAGTTTTGCAATTCCAGGAAAAATGGATTGTTCAGAATCTGCTGCAGCTGATGAAGGTGTTCAGGTTTGCTCCTTGTCCAGCAACTAATCTATCTAAAGGTAGCTGAATCAGAAAAGGTCTGTTGCCTGATTAAATAAGGAAAAATAAATAATTTTAAAAATAGATGATTACACATCTGCATGTAAGCACAACTGAGTTCTACATTAACTGTGGGTGTCTGGGTGAGGTAAATTGGTGTGGAGTGTGGCACACAATTTCACAGAGCACATATGAAGGGAAGCCTTTGCCATGCCAGGAAAGAAAACCACAAAGGGATTTTTTTTCCCTGACTGGAAACTCTCATAAAACTGAATGTCTGAACTGGTGGGACACAATTCAGTAAGAGGAAAAAGTTTTTTGGTGTGGGATTCATTAATTCAGGAGAAAACAGCAACTGGAGAATTGCAGCTTTGGTGTTAGGTGGTTTTAGAGCTAGAATAATTCCATGAGCTTAGAGCAATCATGGCAAGATTTCTCCTTTGTGGAGAAGGACAGTTGGAAAACCTGACTACAGTGAGACCTGTATGTTTGCCTGAAAGGGGATGGAACAGGAGTGAAATAGTCTGTTCTGGGTATGGTTTATACAGGGCATTCATAAAAGCAGCTGACAAAGATACAAAGTTGGCCTAGAAGAGCATCTAGAAGAGCATAGCTGCTGAAGAGAGGAGGCTGGCTGCTCACTTGGAGCCACAAAACCTCCAACATACTGCATAACATTTGGATTTTGGTCCTACCTGATTATGTAGTAACAGAAAAGCAAAAAAAGAAAAAAAAAAGAAAAAAAAAAGGCAGAATACTGGGATAATTAAGTAGAAAAAAGAAAAACATTGCAATAATTTATAGCAGCCTAGGCACATAGACCTGAATGTTGAGTTGTGGACTGGAAAAGAGTCAGGCCCCAGGCTGTGTTTGGCTTCTGTTCTGTGTTCTGAGTAATCAAATAGTCTCAACTTGTGTCAAGGAAATATAGGTTGGATATTAGGAAAAAGTTTTTTACAGAAAGGGTGATAAAGTTCTGGAATGGCCTGCCCAGGGAGGTGGTGGAGTCACCATCCCTGGGTGTGTTTAAAAAGAGACTGGATGTGGCACTGGGTGCCAGGGTGTAGTTGAGGTGTTTAGGCTGGGTTGGTCTCTTCCAACCCAGTCATTCTGTGAATTTGCACATAAATGAACGTAGTAAACTGTTGGAAAACATCTGAGGTGGCCAGAATGGGTAACTTAGACAAGGCTGATTCCTGCAGAGTAGCCTTGCCTCACACAGGGCAAGAACCCCCCAAAAGGCTGAATCTGGAAGAGATCTGAAGAAAATGAGAAGCTTAGTGGGAACTTTCAATAGAGGTTGAACAGATGATTTGCTCCAGCAAGTGAGATTAGTGTGTGCCAAAGAGCAGTCAAGTGCTTACTTCAGAGAATTCAGGGATTTTTGTGTAATCCCTTCTCCGTTTCCTTTCCACTAACAATGGTAAAAACCAGTGCTGGACAGGTCACAAACAGGTGACTCAGAACAGTGCTATGAGTTATTCTTCTGTTGACTAAAGAGTTTCCAGCCTGGAGAAAAAAAAAAAAAAAATAGAGAAGAGGGTTAATCACACAATTTTTGAGAGGCAACCATTAGATGGGAAAACACCCCCTCCCTGTGAACCAGACATGAGTATGCAAAAATATATCATTCTCACTCTCTGTTCTCCTCACTGCCATGGGCTCAGGAAGCGAAGCCACCCAGCAATTTGAGGCCAGAGGATTTAGATAAGCCAGGGAGAGGGCATTGGTCTGTTACAGAGCTGTGATTGAACAAAAAACCCCAGCAACCTTTTTGTCTTGGTTCCCAAGTAAGAAATATAATCAATGAAGAGCTTCTGGTATTTCAAGGAGAGGCATGAATTTTGGTAAATCATGCTTTTATTCTTTCCTCCAGGAATGCATCATTGATGAAGACTGTGAACCAGGGAAGTATTGCCAGTTCTCCACCTTGGAATACAAATGTCAGCTCTGCAAGCCCCAGCACACAGTAAGTCCTGAATGAGATGGGATTTCATGTGATCTTTAGAAACTCAGGAAGTTATTGTTGCTAATGGCAGCAAGTCAAAATCGACAGAAAAGAAGCTGCAAATCTTTCTGTATGAGGGTAAAAAAAATTTCATGTTAACAGGGAATAATTAAAAATCAAGATTGCGATGGCCCAACACCTATCCCCCTCCCCACCTTTTCTTTTCAGTTCTCAGCAGAACATTTGTAGGATAAAGAAAGTAAAAACTGGATCCTAGCTACTCTTCTGTCGTAAAGTGAGCTCAGGCTGAAGGAGGTGGGATCAATTCCCTGACCTAGAACCTCGACAGTTAGACAGCATTTTTCTCTTTAATTAGCAGGTCTCAGTAGTGCCAGTGTAGTCCTGCTCCTTGCCCTGTGTTAAGCACTGACTGTGGGATCCACTGGAAAAGAAATACAGGTTTTGTATGGCTGCCCAGACGGGGCTTTACACAGACAGGAAAAAGCTGCTGAAATGCTGACCTGCTAGGGCTATTTAAGATTGTTAATCAAACTAACTAAAAAAGGAAACAAAGTGACACACATGGCTTTTATTAGGTTGATTTCTTAGGCGTGTGTAGTTGAAACACTGAGGCAATTGTCATACAAAGCAACCTTTAGCTAGAAATTCTGAGGTTTTTTTCAGAGAGATTTTTTCAAAGATTCTTGGTTACCAATGAGGTCTGGTTCTTATTACAACTAAAAACCAGATTTTAGTAAGACTTTTTTTTTTTTGCTTTGCTCTTTGAAAACAGTTCTTCTGAAAATTTTGTTAATTCCTGACTGCATTTGACACTGGAAAAAAATCAGTAATGTTCTCCATTGATGATGTTTCATTTGTTAATTTTTTGTTTCCCTTGATTGCAGAAGAGAGGACCCAGGGAGAGCTTAGAGCAGCATTTCAGTACCTAAAGGGACTACAAGAGAGCTGGAGAGGGACATTTTGCAGGTGCATGTAGTGACAGATAAGAGGGAATGGCTTTAAATTGAAAGAGAGTAGGGATGGATGGGATATTGGGAAGGAAGTGTTCCCTGTGAGGGTGGGCAGGCCCTGGCACAGGGTGCCCAGAGAAGCTGTGGCTCCTGGATCCCTGGCAGTGCCCAATGCCAGGCAGGATGGAGTGCTGCTACTCTGCCGTGGAGGTTCCTGTCTGGCAATAGTTCCAGGTGTGCTTCAGTTGAGAAATGAAGCAGCTCTACTTAAACAGTGGGAGTATGACATATTTAAAGTGCACATTTTTGTCCTCAGGCCCAGGGCCCAGTTCTGGGCCTAGCTGTGTGTGATACCATGTGCTGAGTGCTAAAGTGCCAGTGTTGTCCCGTGCCTTTGCCCTTGGCAGCCCTGCTCACGGGATGTGGAGTGCTGTGGGGAGCAGCTCTGCGTGTGGGGCCAGTGCAGGAGATCCGCGTCCAGGGGGGAGAACGGCACCATCTGTGAGACCCAGCACGACTGCAGCCCTGGCACCTGCTGTGCTTTTCACAAAGGTACACTGGGCTTCGTCCTGTCCACCTCAGCATGCAGGAGCGTGGATATTTGGCTCTTTTTAGCCCAGGGGAAGTGGTTAAATCTCTACAGAATCAGCAGGTTGTTCTCCTTTGGCCTGTGGAGTGCACTGGGTTGACTCCATTAGAAAACTTGGATAGAGTTAGGAGTGAGAAACAGCCTGATGGTGAAAGCAAAGCCTGTTGCACACTAGAGATGAGACCAGCAGCAGAAGCACAAAACTGTACGTTTCTAAAAGGGAGTTCTGTGTCAAATTTACACACAACAGAGCAAAAATGATAGAATTACAAATGTGCAGAAGAAATCAATGAGCTGGCTGAAAGTGGCTTCTCCTTCCTCTCAGCAAGCAGCCCATCAGAATCAGGCTGCAGATACATTTCAGACTCCAAGTTTCATGTGAGCCTTCCAGGGCATCACAACATGCAGTGCTGACCAGGCAGCCAAGAGACACAGAGGAATGTCCCAGATCATGTTGTCAGCCCACATGGGAATGTGAAACTTGATTTAGAGAAGGGAGAATAGAGGAGAATGTCTGGGGCCTGAAATCAATCCCCAGTGCTGTTTGGTTGGGGTCCAGTTTCTTTTGCTGTTTTATACCCACCAGCTCCTCACTGCATTTATCACAGTTTAATTACCTTATTACTTTATTTAGTTATTAATTTTAAATTTTATCTCTTTTATTTATCTCTATTTTATTTATTTATTGTATTATTTTTATTTATTTTAATTTTTATTTATTTATTTATTTATTTATTAGAATTTATTATTTAATTAATTTATTACAGTTCTTTTAGTAGTGACAGGACACAATTCCAGCCAGCTCCCTACACCAGGTACATACTTCCCTAGCATTTTTCCTTGCTGTGAGCCAGAGCAGACCTTGTACTGATGGTTGGGCCTGTCCCACTCTCAGCCTGCTGGTGGATCAGGCTGCAGGGCATTCCAGGAAAACAAAGGAGAAGCTCCAGCACCACTTAAAAGTGAAGATCTGCTCAGCTTCCCTACGTTGATGTTGAGCATTACATAGTGGACCTTCAATGCTAAGTAAGTTTGGTTAGGAAGGAACAAAATATATAGTTATTGAGAAAAATTTTATACATATATATATATCTATCTATCTATCTCAATAGGTAAGAACATTGATGAATATTGATAGAATACTCTTGTTAGAACATAAAATAGTACTATTAATTACTAGCAATGAATTTTTATTCTCTATGGATGTCTGCTTTAGCAGGGCTTTAGGGTTTTTCAGGTTAGGCCTAACCTCAAGGCCTTTCTCCATCACTAGAGAGTTGCAAATGATTGTCCTAATAAAGATGTGTATTTTTATATAAAACTGTAGCAAACTGGAGTATTTGCTGCTCAGTATATAATGTTTTGAAACTGGGAACTGATAGGTCATAGACATTAAAACACGTGTCATGTGCATGCACACACATATATGTGTTTTTTGACCAAATCTGATTTAAAAACTTGAGTTTGAATTCTTCTCATATTTCATCCTGCCATATGAGGTGACTGAAGACAAGAGGAAGAAGGGAGGTTTTCTGGGAACATCTGGAAGAGCTGAATTCCAGACTGTGACTGGGAGTTACTGACATGAGGAAACCCAAAGGACACAGCCTTGTTAAATAATTTCTTACCCAGGCTGAAATTCAGCCCTGTGTAGAAATGAGGGTGCCGAGCCCCAGATGCCATCAGACAGCTTTGCCCACAGCAGAATTGATAAAAAAAAGTAAATATCTGAGTTGTAGTTCTTGTAATCTCATTAGTTTCTGAACAATTGCTCTGTATTTGCAGCCTCTGCAAAGAAATAGAAAAAAATAACAGTTTAAGATAGAGAGGTATGTCTCTATTCAGATTTCAAACCATTAATGCTACTCATTGCAAAGGATTCCCTGTAATGTTAGTTTTCTTGGGATTAGAAGAGTTTGGAATCTCCAAGGGATGGAGCTGTGCTGTACTGCCTTGACAGCAGTCTTTTGAGTCAAGCTGCTCTTGCTCATTAAGGATGAACTTCAAATGTCTCACTCCCACCTAGTGGAAAAAACATGGTTATGGCTCCCTGTCACGTAAGGGAACTTGAAAAGAGGTCGAGCCTGTCCTTTTATATCCTGCATACAGAATTAAACATGGGGTCACCCCAGTTTAGCAGACAGCTAAGGACTTCTCCTAAAATGCCTTTCCCTTGGCCTGCAGAGCTTCTGTTTCCTGTGTGCACACCCTTACCTGAGGAAGGTGAGCCCTGCCATGATCCTTCAAACAGACTTCTCAACCTCATCACCTGGGACCTGGAGCCCGATGGAGTGCTGGAGCAGTGCCCCTGTGCGAGTGGCTTGAGCTGCCAGCCTCAGAGGTGAGGACCAAAGCTGGGCAAACAAGATGCTTGGGATTTTGAGGGGTCTATTTCTGTGGTAAATAGCTACAGAACTCGCAGATTCTGCCTCGCTAGAAAAGGTTCTGACAGTTTTTCTGATCAGTAGCATTGACACCTTTTGCTTTGTCCCACACAGATGTGCCTAATTGAGTATGGCAACACATTTAACCAGTGTGAATTAAGTGTGTGAATTAATGAGGCTGGTGCTGCTTTTTAATCAGTCAGTGCTTCCAGCTGTTGAAATGCATCATTCCAATTTCATTCTCTGCATACAGTCCCTGTCCACCAATTCTCTATGTGAGACTGGGCTTCTGTCAGATTTTTGTTTGTTTTAGAATGTAAGATATGTTAAAGGAATTTTAATACAAACTTTTCATAGGCCATACTTTTAATATTTCTTTAAAAGGAGTTACTTGTATCATCAGCAACTTCATTTGCAGAAAGTGAGATCATCTCAGTTTTGCTAAAAGTGTTTTTAGAAAACCAATGTTTTCTATAAAATAAACTCTCCCGAGTTTTCTCCTACACTTCCAGCATCATATTAACTTCCAACAAGACATCATAGCTGGGATAGAGATGCAAATTAATATTTCTCTCTTCTGTGTCCAACTATTTCAACATTTTTTCATGCTTGAAAAGGAATTGGGTAACATTTTATTTCATAAATGTCATCTAAGGAAGCAAACAGAGCTGATCCCATCCTATCAGCACCAAATTTTTTGTTCATGTGCCATTAACCTCAGGGAAGGTTTGTCAGCAAATGTCAGTTCTAGTAAGAACAACGTTTCTGATGAGGATACAGAAACACAGAAATTAATTGGGGTGTGAATATAGCTGAACTGTCCAGAAGTTTCTGTTTGAATTTGAAGATTCAAGTAACTTTTTTTTTTTGTTACCTGTTTATTTTGAGGGCCACTGCTCTTGTTTACCAGGATCAAACATTTTGTGCTGTCAGGATCTCTGTACATGGAAATCACATTTATAACTCACCAGCTGTCAAGCATGTAAGAATCAGGTGCTTGTGAAGCCAGCTAGGGTAGATCCATTGTGCATTTAACATGTTTTCATATGGGGAGGGAATGGAGAATTTCACAGACTAGCAGAAGAACACAACATGATGTACTATGTGACCAGATGTGCCTTTTCCAACAGCCACAGCACTACATCTGTGTGTCAGCTGTCTGCCAATGAAACGCAGCACACTGAAAAAGAAGATGCCTTAGTGATGGAGGAGATGCCCTTTCTCAGCTTGATCCCTCAAGATCTCCTCTCTGATTATGAGGAAAGCAGTGTCATCCAGGAAGTGCGTAGAGAATTAGAAAGCCTGGAGGACCAAGCGGGTTTGAAGCTTGAGCCTGAGTCAGCTCAGGAGCTGGTTCTGGGAGATGAAATCTAAAGCCCAAAGCACCAGTTTAGTTAGTTCTAGATTTTTTTTGTTTAGTATCCTGCTTGTATGAACCCTGAACACACACTACTGGATAGAAGTGCAATAAACAAGGCCTTCAAGGAGCATCCTTCTCTGTGCACCAAACCTGTATGTCCCTGTGGAATTCGTGCTACTGTGGAATTATTTCAGTCCCTGCCTTCAAACCTTCTGCCACATGGGAACCATAGGAGTGCTCTTTTGGATTTGTACTTTCCTCTTGTATGTCAGAAATAAACTTCTTCATACTTGTACTCATTAAAAAATACACACAAGCATAAATCATTTTGTTAGAAACTATAGAAGTGATTATTTTTACCATCTTAAAAGGTCCTTGATTTAAAAAAATCAATAGCGAGCTAAGAGTAATATCTGACCCCCCAAATTCCCCAGCTACCAGCTGTCTCACCAGTTTGCTACCATGGCTCCTCCACTATTAATGGTTTTCTGATAGATTTCACCATCTGTTGTTGCACATGGTAAAACAAGATGTGAGGTTCCAGCCAAGTAACTTTTCACGGTGCTTCTTCCCAAATAATCCCAATTGCTCATGTCTAGTTAGGAACAGCAAACCACCAATAACAAGAGCAGGTGTAAGACTGTGCTACCAATCTGCACACCTTTCCCCACTTCTGGTGTAAGAAGGCTTTTCAATAAATTCCTTGGGTACCAGAATTGATAATTAGTAGCCATTATCATTATAAACAGGGAGGATAATATTTCATTGCAACTATCTTAGTTCTGGTTTAAGGATTTTACAAGCCATTCTCACACCAACACACATACACAGACATTGTCTCTGAGAATTCACTGAGTCTTCCCTCCCTTTCTATCCCAAATAAAATTACTGTGCTTTAGACAGCCCCATCTATAGAAAGAGAAGGAATTAAGTGCCACTGCTATTTTCCTGTTTAAAAACATATCCATGAGAGCAGTAACTCTGTAAATACTGCCCTCTTAAGGACAGTATTCTCCATTCAAGTTCTTGGTGCTGCCATCCCCGGATTTAATCTCTACATTTTTGCCTTTCCAAATACCCGAGTTTGAGGAAAATTCATGATCCATTTCTCTTCCAAAAGCTCTAAGGATGCTTTAGCAGTCTCTAGCTGTGGTGACTGGTAGTTCAGTGAATTACCCTACCTAGGAGATGGCATTTCCCTCTCTGCTCCCTTTGACCCCAGTTCCAGCCTCACATATGTTGGCCAAGAGGCAGCATAGGACAGTCCGAAGAGGAATAATGAGGGAATGCCTCTGTGCAATGCCTGCTTCTCAAGCTGCCAGATTCCTCAGCATTTTTAGGCTGTTGTGGGCCAGCATGCAAGGAAGAACTGAAGGTTCTGTTATTGAACAGCCCTTTCCCTCTGAAGCAGAATTTAGCTGCCAATCATACTTGGAACTTGGAGGTTTCACTGGTGAGAAATTCAGTTCTGGAAAAGGAAACTCACAGTTGAAGAAAAATTTGGCATGAATGTAAAGAGGGGCAGCAGTCAGGCTATAAACCAGTTCCTGTAACACTCTGTACATGGAGGGGAGTGTGCACATACACACTAACACACAGCCTTGCAATTCCAGCACTGCCTTGGGGAAGGTCTGTATTTCCATGAAACAATTCCATAATTTTTTAAATAAAAAACACAGCATTTAATGATTAAAATAAGACAACAGAATGAACAAATGTTTTATTGGCATGTTCATTGTTGTAAACAGCATCTGGCATGGAAAAGTTTACCAAAATCTTTTGATTGTTATAAATTAGGTGTTTTTTCCAAAAACTATGGAGAATTGTTCTCTATTGATCTTTATGGACCAAAGCAAAAAACTGCTGTTCCTAGGCTTTGCAATGAAATCATGTTGACTGCATCAGTCTCTGCACCACAGCCTGAACTACCGAGTTCGTACGTTGAGCTGTTAAGAGGTTGCCCCAGTATTTGACTACATATAGCTATGGAATCAACTCTGGGAAAAAATAAACTGACTTTCAGCAGGCGGAGAAGATGCAAACTTGTAATAGTCTTAAAAACAAAATGTACAAAAAGTAGCAGAACAGAACAAAAACTTAATTAACAAGGGGAAGTACAACCCTAAAGTACCCAGCATCGTCAAACATAAAATGAATACAAATTTAAATAGGCAACTATACTTCCAAATGTACACAATGAATGTTGATATGTGTAAAGAATAGCATGGTAAGTAGCTGAACTGCAGTTCTGGTAAATGGATAGGGCAGATTTTATTTACACATTGAACGCAATACACTAGAGCTGCTCATCGGTAACCTATTAAAAACCACTTTACCTTAAAACAGCACTTCTGCAAACAAACAACGCCTGCCAGCAGCTTCCTGGAGACACCTCTCAGACCCCCTGTTCATGGAAGAATATTCTAAAACCTGACACTTGCAGCACTCCCACGCCCAGCCCTTCCCCGCTGCTTTCCCAGAACCAATGTGTTAACATTTACTCTGGACTCTCTGGTGAGGTAATGTGTGTATCAGTGAAACAAACAGAGAAAAGGATTCTTTCATGGCCTTTGCACAGCTTTTATTATTAAGCTATGAGTATCCTGTTGGAGGCTAGTTTCACTAGCTACTATGTGCACACTGTCCTCAACAATTTCCACTCGTTTCCCTCCCCGCCCACTTTTGAGTTCTAATCTTTTATTTGCACATCCCTTTTAGCTTTACAGTACATTTGACTATAGTGCACAACATGATTCCAAGTCCCACAGTGCCCAGCGGGGCCCTGCCTGCGGCCGGCACCGCCCGGCTGTGCTGGTGTCAGCGCTTTACACCTAATGAATGTCCTGCCGTAATGGCACTACACAGTAGTAGTGAACCTTTTGATTGGAAACAAAAAAAATTCCCCAGGGAAAATGCTATAGCAAGTATCAGTCTTGAGTCAAATCTTTATTTGGTGCTCCATCCAGATAAATTTTTAGTGCTTTTTCTTTACGGGGAGAGTAGGTTACCCGGTGTCCAGTTTTCTGGAGTCTGCTGCTTTCTTTTTTCATCAGTTCATTTCTTTGCTCATCTGTTAATTCCATTAATTCTTCAGTTTTATCCCTAAAATGTAAACATATGTTCAAATTCAGATCAATACAGTAACCACAAGTAGACTTCTGCTTTTTTTTCGGCTTGGAGCAACTTAGTAAAAACCACAACTAAGCATAATACTTCTCAGGGATTGCTTTATTCTGCAGGAACAGGCATTGTGTCTAAACCTGCTTTTCCAGCAGAAACATTCACTGTTCTGCCTGACTACAAACCAGGGCAAGAAACAAGCCCACACTCCTCCGTCTCTCTTATTCCCACTCTTCATAGACAACCACAGCTCTGCTCTCCTTTCGGTCTCAGTGCCAACAGCTGGAAGCAGTGTGTCACAGCCAGTCCTTACCAGATGTTCTCCCAAGTCATTTTCATCACGACCAGCACAATATTAACCAGCTGGTTTTCCCCAGCTCACATGCAATTATGCAAATTGCCACAGCAATGTGTCCATGAGGTTGCCCCACCAAGTTTAGGAGAAATGACAATATTCAAGCTCTCAGTCCTCAACTCCTGCCCCAGGCTACTGCCACCAGCTGATCAACATCTTCCCCATTAACAGAATTTTTAGCATAACAGGCTTTTAAAAAAGAATCCATACTAATTTCTCAAAAGAATAAACTCAGACAACAAAATCCTTGCTCTCCAAAACCTGCAGCAAGACTCTCACTAACTCCACATGGGATATGGTTCTATTTTAAGAAATTAAATCCAGATGCACACTCAAGCATAGCAACTAGCTTTAATTTCAGTGGTTTGGGAGGGAGGATTGCATAAAAAGATGCAGCTCTTGTTTTCTTAACCTTAATTAATATTCAGGCTTTTAGGAAGCTGAGGAGCACAAATATTTCAGCTGAATGTTTCAAACCTTTTCTTTAAGGTAACAAAGAGTATTTTATGTTCCCGTCTATTACATCACCCCACAAATGTTAGCCACAGGGTTTTTTTGCATTGTTTATTATACTGTAATGAAATACATACCTATAAAATATTACTGCACCATCATCACAAATGTACAGGGGCCAGACATTCAATGTCGATACTTTCGGATTCCAGTCCAAGTCTTGATGAATCTCTAGTATGGAAATGTCGCAGGGAAAGGTTCCTCTACCCTGAAAAAAGCAATTACTTAGTGAATACAATAAAACTCATAATTACACATCTGTGCCATTAAAAGGTAAAAAACCATAAAATCTTACTTACCTTTGCAAATTCAATGTTTTCTAAGGGTATTCCACTTATTTCACTTAGCTGTGAAGAGAAATGGTGGATTTAATACTATTCCAAAGCAACATTACACAGTGTCTACATAAAGTGAACAGCTGCCAAATCTAGAAGTCGAATTATCTGCAAGTCCTCCAATGTACAAAATTAAAGTGACAAGTATACATTCTTAACGTTTCTGAAGTTACCATTGTGTGTCACAAGTGACGCTTGATGTGACAGCATTTCATCATACTTCTCTTAATACTGAAGGGGAGACAAAAAAAGTTCATAGAAACAATTAATTAATAACATTCAAGTTCCAAGATACAAAGAGACCAAGTGCCTCATGTTAAACCCTGTGTGACATGGAAGGTGTTATCCAGTCAATCTGGGAGCAGGCACAGCTGGAAAATATGCATGACTAAGACCCACCTCCACACACCTGCACTTCCTACCACAACTTAGGAAATAAAATTGCTCCCTGCACATCAATTCTTAAGGCATGAAAACAAGGGCAGGCAACTTTTCTTCAGACACAAGTGAGGGGAATTCTTGACTGCATGCAAGAACCTGCAGCCATGACTTCCTTTCTACCTGAGGAATGCAAGAAAGTGGCTTAGCCTGTGCACAACACAAACCCAGCCTGTGAACTAACACCCCTAATTTATGAATTCTCAGAGTCACGGACACCAGCATTTTTACTGGCTTCAACATTCAAGGTGGCCTCCTAACAAGTGGGTATTGCCACATATACATAAAAATTTCTCCAAGCATGGAACCCTGTGATACACTGGATTAACAAAACAGTCTCAACAGGAGACACTCCTACTCCAGATTTCTGCTGGGATGACACAGGTCTGCTGTGACAGGTCTGCTTACCTGTCAGAGCATCCTGGCCTTAAGTAAAACCAAACCATACCACAGCCATACTTCTTCCCAACCAAAACATAGTTCAGCCTACTTGATACAGCAACACCACCCCTCAGCTGTCAAATTCAAACATGAGGAGGGTGAAAGGTTTGGTATTTTGGAATAACAAAACATTAGCTTGAAAAAACACCAAGAGGCAATACCTCAGCTTTTCTCTCATGTGTGTTTTTTGATAAGGGACAAAAGTACTATTATGCTGCTTAAACTTCAAGATGTGACTTCTTTTTTTGCATGTATTCACTTGAATACTTTCAGACCAGATCATTATGTGAAACTAAGTAGTAAATTGATAATTCATGTGGTTTGGTAATGGGATGGGATAGGTTATCAGTTTCTGGAGAAAAATAACCACCATGCAACAAGATTTTTGGAACTATGACATCCTTGTGCTTCCCACCAGAGAACAGCAATAAGGCTCTTGGTCATCACAAGAAACTTGCATCATGTTACACATTTTACCTTCTCTTTTAATTCTTCAACACTGCTGCTTTCTAGTACTACTTCCTGGAAAGAATCTAATTTCATCTCTGACGGCCTCCATCGTCTCGATAAAACAGCAAGTTGTGACATGGATTTCATCTTTTCTACTCCTAGCAAAGGAAGAGAAATTTTTATGTATTAACACTGCAAAATATCCTATTTTAAATTAGTGTTTGTCCATAGCTTAAAGATACTCTAGTATGGAAAACTGC
Organism: Hypocryptadius cinnamomeus; assembly: GCA_013400635.1. Lineage (NCBI taxonomy): Eukaryota > Metazoa > Chordata > Aves > Passeriformes > Zosteropidae > Hypocryptadius > Hypocryptadius cinnamomeus. The sequence goes on from VYZP01067538.1 coordinate 129,789, forward strand.
CCTAGAGATACATGCACAAATTAAGTAACCTAGTGTGCTGCAAGCAGTTCACTTGTAAGAATGGGGAAGAGGAAAGGACTATGATTTAGTTGAAGTTTTCTGTTATCGGCTCCTATAAATAAATTTTTCATGGGTAGAATCTCCTTGAAGCCATAGGGCACAGTTTTCCATAACTCCCAGCTCAGTTATCTGTGGCAGATCTATCCACCTAACCAGAGGCTGACTCCAGATCTGGCATCTGCACGAGACCTTCCTCAGCTATCTGGTATTTATTCATGTGCTTCACCTCCTTTACCAAAAGAAGCTTTTCCCTTTTAACTTCTAGATTTCCTTCACCAACTCCACGCTTCTTATTGAAATCTTGTTTCCACCCACCACCTTCAAGAGTTTTAGTATGTGCTGCCTCCAGCCTTTTTATACCTTGTTCCAGGTTTCAGAGCTGTCTCTGGCTGACAGAACAATACTGTTTATATTACAATTAGATAAGCAGAAGTGATATCCAAGGGCTGATTTATTTTCTGTTTTTAATTAGTCTATAATTTTATCATCTAGCATGCAGAACATGTGGCTTAGACGTTTATAGACATTTATGTCTAACATTACATGCTTGTTTTGTGTGAAACTGTTGCAGAACACTTGGAAGCCCTGTAATCTATAATCTGTCTGTGAGTTAGGTGGGCTGTGGTGTCTAAAGTCATATCTCCAAGACCTACTCACTACAGCAGTTACCTAAATCTAATAAAAATTTTAAACTGTAAAGTTTGAACTGCAGCAGGAGCTGATACATATGTCCATACGAATCTGCAGGCTTCCTGAATCTCCCAGGTTCATTTCAAATTTTGATACTTTCATTGGCACAATTCTGTTGAAACTGAAAATACCAGAATTGAACACAGCTACCAAAATACTTGACTAACAGCTAAGTTAGACTTCTTAAACCAGGTATGCTTAGGAAGAAAATTCCTGAGTGAATGGAATTCACATTCCTCATCTATACATTGACTGCAGTATCTGTTAATCTAGAGGCCAAAGAGCATAGCCTACTTTTCTTATCCTTAAATTATGCTTTTGAATTCAGAATCAAAATTTTAAGTGTATATGCAAAGGAATGCTTAAGAAATGGCATAATTTAAATGATAGTTAAGCAGAATTTCAGAAACATTCTGCTCTCTAATATTTGATTCCAACATTGTTTTGATGAACAGAAGTGTAAGTTCCAAATTCCTTCATGACAGAAGCATTCTTCAATGCTGTCTGAAAACTACTAAAAGACTGAACTGCTGTGCCAACTTAAATTATACAAATGCATTATGTATGTGCATGCACATAGTTCAGCTACCTAGTCATCACCAATACTAATTTAAAAATAAATCATTACCATCAAGTATTTCTAAGAAGACCTCCCAGTTGCTGGAAATATTGATATCTTCTTCATAGATATGATAATCCAGAAACACAGTGCCTGGATTCTTCCAGGTTTTCTTTCGCAGGCGAAACCTATAAATACATCATAAAAAACCCCAGTGAGTTTCTATCTGCTCATGAACAGTTAGCACTGGCAGAGATCAAAACTGAGTATTTTCTGACAAAACTGAAATACTACAACTCATTGATTCAAGGCTTGGTGAAGTTTAACAGGAACAAGTTTAATGTTCAGAAATAGTCCTGACAGCAGTGTGTCACTGCTAGCTTAGTGCTGAATCATTCATAAACACAAGGGAAACAAGTCTGTATTCCACTTGTTCAATGCAGGAAATATGGAGGGATTTAAAGGAAGAAAACTGTTTCCTAATTAGGGATTACCCAATTATGGTAAAGGGAAGACAGCCCAGATCAGTGCTGAACACACACACGATGATACTTCACAAGCAGTTTGCTGCAGTGATCTATGCTGGGCTTGCATGTAGAGAGCAGGTGGCTCTTTTAAGAACTGATTTACTTAATGTTCTCCTTTCCGAAGGAAATCATCATTAGAGAGATCTAAAGCTGCAAACATGTTGCACACAGGCAATTCTGTGTAAATATTATCCCTTATAGAATTCATTCTGTGTGAGATGAAAGCCAAGAATTGCTGAATTAGTGTTTGTATTCACAAACTGATTCAAAGACCACAGCAATTTATTTCTGCTTCTTTCATTACTTTCTTTCTCCACAAGAGGAAAGAAATCCCCAAACACATTTTAAAATGATATTTCATCAGGTTTACCTGTCAATTGTCAAGTCTAGGCCACATTGTTCTCGAAGCTGAGGAAGCAGCTCCTCTTTGGACTGTCGGACAGTCATTCCTTTAGCAAAAACTGCATCTAGAAGAAACTTGCATGGCTGTGAACATAAATAAAAAAAGATAAAACAAAGAATTTTATTGAACAGAAAACTGTACCTCTGTTTATGCTTTGTGACCAGTCCCATCCACCCAGGCAAAAAGATAAATAGGTTTCTCGTTAACAAGGTAGGCAATGAATTAATTAAAATGGGGTGTAACTAATTAGTGTAGCAGCAGCCCTTTGGCAGGGCACTCCAACCCTCTGACTGCCTGTGCAGAAATACTGCCTGTGCTGTGCTGCTAACTGCTACCATTACATTCACATTCCACACAATGGCAAAGGAGCTTTCAAATTAAATAAGCCACATCATCATAAAAATGCCACTTTCTTGGCTTTCATGATCACACACAGCTCCATCCACGGAAGCTGCTTTTAAATTTATCTAATTCCCTGCTTTAGCAGTTCAGCTTAGTCTCTTATCCATTATTAATACATATTCTGCAGTTTTGTCCAAAAAATAAAATTAAAGTGCATACAAAGTCAACTTCTAAAGACTGCAAGCTATCCAATCTACAGTCTAGATAACCACTTCTGTATTTTTCATGTCCCAGGACATGTAACAAGCTTATGAGCTGCTTTACTGCAAGAGAGGCACTTTTGTTTCAGGCTTGCCTTATGCAGACGGGACCATTACCCAGATAACTCTCCTGACAAGCACTATCTGCAGCACATGAATGGGATGAATTAGATCAGTTCAGCATCACTGAAAACCACGGCCACAAGCAAACACAGTTTCTTTTTGGGAGAGAATGCTACATGACTGCCACACATTTAAGGGAAACAAAGAAACAATTCCTTTATCCTCCATTTATACTACAGAAATAAAGACACTTGAGAGATAGTGTAAATCACATTCCAACTGCTTACTTGGAACAGAAATAATCTCAAACTTCCTTTCTAAATCACTTGCAGAGAAATATGAAGAAAAGTAGTTTCATTTTTTTCCAAGATTTCAAAGCAAAACCTTGGCCAAGGCACATATTAATATTTTCATGAATCAGCCTTGAAATATTCAATGCCTTACCTCAGGCTCATTTACCAAGAGTTGATAGACTTTAACTCTGTATTCACCCTTCTTAAGGGCTCTTCCAAGTCTAATAGTTATCTAGAATGCAAAAGGAATATCTGTTAGAACTGGTATCAAAATCAGAATTGTATTTTGTAACACGCTACCAAGGCCAAAATAATTATTTCACCTGTTGTAAATTATCTATATTGTACCAATATACTTTCAATGATTCAAAATAACTTCTAAATAACCTTATTGTCATCAGAAAATGATGAAAGGGTCTCATTCAGCCGAACACTCTCAAACTCTTGATTGCTGGCATAGACTCTAAAGACTTTGAAGTGAGAAGATGGAACTCCAACAAAAGGCTCCAAGTGTTGCTTGAAGGCAGACAGTGTAATTCTTTTATCAACATGCACCATCAGCCCTAAGCAAAAATAAAGACAAAAATGGTATGAAACACCTTGCTACAAAAAAAAAAGCACTCTCACGTGCAATTTCCATATATTCAGAGTTAGCACTTGCAGCAAAACAGTACTGAAAAGCCTGAATTATGGTTAATGGTTCCATTTACATTTTATCTAATGATGTTATCATAACCTTTGAAAGCTTTGCTGTATTTTAAGTGTTTACAGGCAGATATTTCTGGGGGACACAGCAGTTCCAAATGCCCTGGTCTGCATTCAGCAAAGCAGTACCTTGTCTGTCCAGAAAGAAAACAAACAGAATTCCATGGAGCAACTGCTAAATCCTCCTACAGCTTTCTCTGTCTCAAAGGACAGGGAACTGCTTTGGTGCTGGGACTGGCCAGGCACAGGCCACCCAACCCCTTCTATTTTCCTTCCTGGCTTTCAGCATTTAAAGGTAAATTCCATGTTCTGGAAGGCCACAGGGTATCACAAGACAAGCTCAAATCCAAATTAAGGAACTTTTTCATGGAATAACGTTGTAATTAAGGAAAAACTGTAGTAACATGAAATTCTGGAACACAAAGGGAATAGTTTACCTTTAGAAATTATGTTTCTTAATATATGCAATTTGTACTACACTACAAACTATATCATGATTATGTAATGTCACGACACTCTAGAATAAACTATTCAGAATACTGAAGTGAACAAATAAATTATTTGAGTTATACTAAAAATAAATAAAAGCTTTCCCCTCAGGATAATCGTTTATGCAGTGTATTATGATAACATCAAAATTATTGCAAACAAGCAGTTCCTGAATCCAACTAGACCAACCAAAACAAAACAGGGATAAATGGAAGCAGTTTAGAATTAGCCCCAAAGAAAAACCATTCCAAGCTAAAGGAGTAATTTTATCAAAGCTTTACCAGATGCAAATCAATTTCTCAGTGAGAAATTCTTCTTTATCTATTACTATTACAATCAGATTTCTGGATTGACATGAAAGCCTTTGTCTTTCAAAATATTTATCTTACATCCTGCTATTCTCTTATTATTATTCTGTTAGTTATAAAGCACATGCAGGTACAGAGCACTGTTGAAATTATTTATTTTTATGACAATTATATACCACTTAGGCTCTTATACTGAACTTGTTGGACACTTTCATGTCAGCCATATGCCTCACTGTACCCACTGTATTTCAGTTAGTGAATTAAACTGTCAATATCAAGTACATTTGAATTTTCTTTACAGTCAAATGACTAAGGCTTTTCAGGTTTGTTAGTCTAAATGATAACAGAAATATGCTGTTTTAACCACATTAAATAAGTGCATTCTGAAAGAGGTGAATCATCATCAGCAGATGCAACTATGATCCTTTCACTCGAAGACAACTCAGCTTGCTCTTCAGGGAACATTATCAATACACTTAAGTAGAGGTTCATTTTCTTAGAAACAAAAGAACAAGACACTTTTCAAATATGTAATCACTTATTACAAGATCAAAATAAATTTTTGCTGAACATCACATCCTGTCTGCACTTCCATTAGCTTTAATTTGACATTATAATTAAGTTTTTCAATACTGCCATTAGACTTTTTTAACACAGCATATGAATTAAGTAGTAAAACCCACAGAATTATTTTAAGACACTTAAAAGAGAATACATACATTTTTGCCCTTCTCCTGAACCCTCCTCTGCAGTGCAGGGTTCTGATTTAAAGTACATATATTGTGCTTCTCCTCTGCTCTTGCCACTTTCATCATATTCACTGTCTGTTCCAGAATCCTCTTCTGCTGTGTCCCAGGTTTCCTTCTTGCCCTGATTGGCTTTTGATCGCCTGCTACTCGTGATGCTGTGAGAATCCAGTCCGTTAGCCAGGGGGAGGGGGGCATTGTCCACGTTGCACAAAGTGTCACTGCTGTGGCTGGAGCTGAGGATGTCACTGTCCACTGAACTCGTACTCCTGTCGTTATTGACATCCGAGTCCGACCGCTCCTCAGACTGCAGATTCTCTGGATCAGAAATCTGAATTTGGTTGTCAAGTTCTCTGTTTTCTGCTGATGCTGAAGAGTCTATTTCATTTAAAGGTGACTCAATGTTTTCAAAATCACTGGCTTCTGTGCTTTTGCTGCTGTCTCCATTATCTCCCTCCTGCTGCTGCTGTTGCTGCAGGGACAAGCTTTTAAGTTTTTCAGTGCTTTCTTCCAAAATTGCCTCTACAGATTTCATATTACCTACAGGTCCTTTTACTCTTTCACAAGGTTCATCCAAGTTGCCTGCACCCCCACCAGACTTCTGATAAAGCGCCCGCCTGAGCTGAGACCCAGGAGCTTGCTCTGGCAACGAAACATACAGTCTGATGGTGTTTGCATGGCGATCCAGAAGCTTCCACAGCTGAGAGTCTGTGTATGTCACATGACGGTCCAAAGACTCTGAGCTTTCAATGAACACCTGGACAGGAAAGAAGTGTTGTACCATACAGCGGTATTTTAAATAAATGCAACAACAGCAAACACAGGGTTGAGCGCACATTAGAAATAATGCCATCAAGAAACATCACCTTTTATCAAAATGTTAAAATACATGCTTAGAAAATGACAGACCAAGGAGTCTGTAGTATAGTAATGACTTCACTTTTCCTTGTTTTCATAACCATGTTAAGATTGGAGTGAACTGCAAGCACACTGACCAGCTGCAGGAAACACATTCAGAAGTGGATTCATAAATCACTCCATGTGCACCCTTCACCTGTGCATAGCACTGTTTTGGCAGCAATGAAATCCACCACTGCAGCAGACTCTCTTTATTTTCTAGTATAGTGTCATAACGAAGTTTTAAATGTATACATGTTCAAGCAATAGAGCAAATTAAATGTCTCTCTTCCCTTTGTCAAAGGGCTCCGTGTTGTAGTGACACTGATTGTGAAAGGCCTCTAAGTAACTGAATAACAACTCAGTGCCACTGTTCTGCTCAGCTGTGAGCCATCAAAGCCTTCCTTAATCTTTCTTCATCAAGGAGATTTAACATTGAGCTTCAACATCAGAGACAGAAGATGTGCAAAATGTGCTAAAAGATGGGCTATTTCTACTGTAGTAAAAAAGGGCAAGGTATGCATTTAAAATGTTAAAGTTATTTGAGTGCTAAGTTACTCTTCTTCTGAATGCATTATACAATTATTATGGGAAATATTTATTAGAAGTCTTTTTTGAAAAAATAATCCAAATTGTCTGGGGGGAATCTTCATAGTGAAAACTACTGAATTTAAGATAGAAACCCACCAAAAACTTGATTTCAGTTTTGATACTTGTTTTTTAAGAAGAGGTAAGAGCAGGTACAGTTGTTCAGGTTATTTTAGCAAACACATCCAGCAGACTTCATAGCAATACATCAATCTTTGCTCCCTAAGAACGCTTGACTTTTAACAGTCTTCATTGCAAGGCTGTTAAGCTCAGCATCATCTGAACCAGAGTTAACAGCCAGATGTCTGATTCTCAGCCCACTCTCTCCTATATGCACTTGGTTTCATACACAGCCTAGAGTGCCCACCAGCACCACTGTACCAGGCACAGAAACCCCACACACTACAGAGCAAAATACGGGACAGTTACCCATTATCAATTCCGTACATATCTCCATGCCTTTTACAACACAACAGGTAAACACAAACACAAGGAATGAACAATTTAAAAACCAGAGCATGTACCTTGTTGCTTCTAAAAAAGCCTTCAGCTTTCAGTGTTTTGCTGGACACGTTCAGCAGACGCAGGTCATTGTAGCACCGCTCCAGCACCACCCGCATGGTTTCGGCGGGCAGGTGTGTGGCCTAAGACAGGACATGGACAGGGAGACAACATGTGCATCACACATACCTTCAAAACTGAAAAATGTGCTTAATTTCTGGGATTATCCAAAGAGAAAGGAGCAGGTTTGTTTATCAACTTGAAAATCGCAAAAGAGAACATGGGGGGAAACCTCCCAAACCCGTTCAGTTCCAGTGCCCTTCCTCCACCCTTTAATATGTAGCGTCAGTTTTTCCAAAAGGTCAGAAGCATAAAATGGCCTGGCTTTGCAGAGAACAGGAAAATCATTTATAACAATGGTCTTATCTTTAACATATGAGCCAACTGAAAATTAAAAATATTCTTGAACAACAGGTTTTGCACAGTGTTCACTTAATTCTTAGACTGAACTCAAATTTCTGGAATCATATTTTATAACAAATATTATGAAGTTACACCAACTACTGAATTATTTTACACAGAAATGAGCAAATGCAATCTCTGTCTTCCAATGCAATGGAAGCAGTAATGTCCCTTGGTTTCAAACCATGTAAAAATCAATTTGCATCTTGGTAACAAGTGCCTACTGGGAAGAAAAGGAAAGACTGTACAAAGAACATAGACAGCTTTGGATGTTAGGTGTCAAATACTAAAGCTGGGAGGGAAGTTACACTTAGGTTCAGTTGTGTGGTAACAGTTCATTAGTTGTATCACCAGCTGGACTCTCAGTGAGGTTGTTAAAGGTACTAACTCTGGATGGAAGCAAGAAGCAGCCTGCTGCTTTCAGCAGGAGTGAGCAGGTGGACAAACTCAGCCACAGCATCTAACAGAACCCTGCTGGACAGAACTCACAGCATGACCTGCAAAAGGTGCAGGCTCTCATTTGAGGTATGTAAATTATGACACATTTCACAGTCACAACGAATGAAAACTCTTTAATACAAGTCCATAAGGACTGTAAATTACCTTTGAAATTAGCTGTTTAAACTCTGAAACTGTTTGATTTAAATAAGCTCGCACACTTATCGGAGCAGCAACAGATTCAGTCTTCAGGTCCACTACATGAACCTTTACCATGACCTCTGCAGGGAGGGGAAAAAAGAAAACAAAGTCACATATATACACAGAGAAAATTCAACAGACAAAGAAAACACACGTACGCTTGTCTGATGTAATAATTAAGGGGCTGCATTAAATACAAACAGTAAGAACTTGAAAAGCAGTCCAATTTCAGAATTACATATTCTGATCAAATTTAATGCCAAAAAAGAAAAAACCTTCCAGTTTGACAAATTTTAGTATACCCTAGACCTGCTTCAACTAGAAGCAAGTCAGCAGCACAGCACATTATGTAGTTCTGAATATTGACGGTAAAATTTAGGTTTTCTTCTTGCAACACCTCATACTGAAGCTGTTTTACAGCCCTGTGCTTGTGCCATCACACAATACAGAGAAGGATAGACTAAAAGCACGTACGTAATTATATGTCTTACCACCAGGTTTATAGCACTGGAAAACTTGGTCAGGCCTTCTTGTTTCCAACAGTAAGTCAAACATGTAGGTTGACTTGACCCCTCCAAGTAACAAACCCATTGGGGTATCCTCTTCTCCTTCGTAGGAGCGCTCCAAGTAGTCATGGAACTCATCGTATTTGACAAGGCGACAGCAGTTCAAGGGAACAGCCTCTTCTAAATCCATTAACTACAACGTGCACACACAGAACCCCCCAAACATTAGTAACAGCTTACTTGTGAGCTTAGTTCTTAACTTGCAAGCTAGAAATACCTCACTGGGCATACATCCAGGAATCCCTTGAATTCACAGCAGTCAATCTGGTTTTAGAAAACACATCATAGATATTTTGCAATATAGATACATGTTATATATGCATATCTACATGCAATATATATACGTGCTTCCAAATTCAAACAGAAGCCTGCGTGAAAATGCAGAGAAGAGGGAATTTTGGAAAGTATGTACAGAGGCACATGAAGACAGGTCCCAGAAGTATCCCAGAGGAACACATTGCCTATCACTTATACCACTTATACTCCTGAGGGAGTCACATCCACTAATTACTCTCCGTGCATCTCAAGGAGATGTTAGCACATCCCAAATATGTAAGTGCCTTGCTGGTGCTCGCCTAGCCAAAAACATACACAGCAAGAACCAAAGAGTACAAAAGCTGAGCAAAAATTGATGTCTTCAGCTCCCACCTGTTTGAGGAAGGCAGAGATCAACAGATCTCTTGGTGTTCACTCCTGTTACTGAATTATCTACTCAGGAAGATTCTCAAGAACTCTGTTATTAATACAAGGTTTTTACTGCAATGCCAATAAAAGTGTTCAGAATTCTTTCAATTTGCTGAGGCTGTAGCGAGCCTAACAACAGCTCTGTCTGATTTTAAAATAAGGGTATGCCAGATCATACTGCCTTTTACCAGGGCAGGCTGCATCACTCCAATCAGCAATTAGCTGACAGCTACTGGCAGAAAACTTAGTCAACAATGGCAAACTAGAACACCTTTAAAAAAAAAGAGAACAAAAAAACCCATCATACAGAACTTCCCAAGAACCATCCCCCAAAACAACCCCACAGCCAAGCCCTCTCAAAACACTCCCACAGTATTAAAAATTTAAAATCTGAAGATGCAAAGCAGAAAACACTACACCCAACAATTTAACTATTCTGTTATACATGGCATACCTTGTAAGCTATTTCCACAGCTTCCTTCAGGGTTCTGTCCTTATGAACTTCCAATTTGTTCTCCATCATTATTTGCTTTGTAGGATGCATGCAGAATAATTTAATCTTTGTAATACAAAAGGAAGAAAAATTATCATGAAGGCATTTTCAAATGTTTTTCCATTTAAGTTGAAAACACCATATTCAAGCAATCTAATACGAAATACACCTTTAGCTCTGCTTCAGCTGTGGGGTGGTTTCCTTTCAGCTGGTTACACAACTGCAGACAGAATGTGTCAAAGGCACATGAGGTCTATGTGTGCATCTGAATCTTTCTCCCAGCTAGGGTACAGCTTCTACAACCAGAACATCTTGTAGCCACAGGCTACAAGTGAGCAAATGCTCCAAAGCCAAATGCACATATGAGCGGTGAATGTGAAATTCCTTTTTCACATAGAGAGTTACACATTTTGCAATGAGAGAACTTCCTCAAAAAACAATCACTTGATTCATAGATAGAGCAGCTGACTGCCATGCTTGTAAGGCACTGAGGTCCTACTTTGTTTATTACTATTAAATCTAGGGTTGGAAAAAATTCTGCTCTTTCTGCTAAGTAACTATTTAGAATTAGTTTAAGAAACACCATTGCACAAAGTCAAGGGTCACTACATGAAAAGATTTAACAGTACAAAACACAATGTGCAGCATTACACATTCTTCGGAAGTAATTTCACTTAAAATAAGTGCTAAGTTGTTTTGGTTTTAATACCAATTCAAATCCACATGCAATACATGAATTCAACAAATATGTCCGGTGAATATCTCTAACAGATGCCTGCACTATGTACAGCTCTCCAACAGGTGTGCAATTCATTTAAAAGAATTGTTAGTGCAAATATTTACCACAAAGGAGTCCTTGTGTTGTAGTAAAAAAACACTGTTTACTGTTAGGGAAACATTTCCCTAACAATACTAGCAATGTATTGGTACTCAGTCCAGCAGAAATTCTAACCTTGCACGTGTTGCGTTCAATTTCACGTTGCCTCTTTTCTTGTTCTTCTAATTCTCTCTCTTTCTGCACCAATTGTTTAATGTGCTCTGGATATTCATGTGCCTCAAGAAACTCTGCCAGTAAAAACAAAGCAATAGTTTTTTAAAAATACAGTTTTTCCACAGCAGGCATTACATTTACACCTTTAGGCATTACAGGTATATTTGAGTTATCTTTCTTGCCTTTTCACCCCATTCTTTTTCCACACAAATTTCCCATTATACCATGCCCTGTTCTCTTTTACATTATTTAAATTAAACTGAAGTCAGCCTCTTATTTCCCTTGCTTCTGTTATCAGCAACACAAGAAAGTGATAGTAGGAAAAGATTCCAGTACCAGTATGCAAAGCTTTTCTGTAGTAGAGAAATATACTAAAGCTGATGACTGCACTTAATCCTGTTTTTACAATAAATGCAAATACTCTTCCAGAAAGTGAATTAGTTGATAATAAAAGTCTCAAGATATCATCTATATTGTGATAAAATAAATATTGCACTTCATGCAGATTAGTGTACTTTATGACATTGTTTCAGAACAACAAACAAAACCACAACATGCAACACTTAAGTTTAAAAAAACCCCAACTTTTGCAAGTACAGCTCTTGAACTTACTTGCATTTCTTGTAGGATCTTTCAGTCTGTATATCAGCATGTAAGCATTTGTGGAGCTGGGGGAAGAGAAGAGACAGCTGAATTTACCACTCAGGAGACAGTACTGGCTTCAAAAGCTGCTCTGTTTTCTTTATCTTTCAGCAATGAGCTATATCATATCTAAGTAATACACTAACCAAGAAGGATTTTGAAAAATAAATATCACATTATTTTCATGATCTGAAACAGCAGTCAGGGTAGTTCTTACAACTATCTGAAGCATCTGCTAATAATTTTAAGGTAACATGTTAGGCATATGCACCTTGGCCATTCATTTCATTACACTAAACACTAGCAGAAAGAAAAGTAACATTACAATAATACTAACCTAGCAAAAGCACTAGAATAATATCCTCTGCTTCCAGAAGATCCTCCATATGTTTTCTTAATATCTTCCTGAGTTATCTAAGAGAAAATCAATGTAATGATTATTTGAGAAAC
>VYZP01067601.1:0-16382 GCA_013400635.1 Hypocryptadius cinnamomeus
TTTTGCATGCTGACAAGGCACTTAATTCCAGATTTTACAATGTGTTAACATTTTATTTTTTTTTTCAATCTGCCTAGCTTGAAATCTGACAGGAACTAGAACCCTGCATTTTTGGGATGAATTATGTGTGCTTGTTCCTGCCACGAGAATCTGATAATACTATCCACCTACCTTTCCATAAAAATTCACTTTAATTTCAAGGGTCTCAATGATATTTGAAAAACTTAATGAACATTACACTTTGTGATCAAATAATTTATTTTATTCATATGTAACACAGAAAGAATTGAAATGCTCATGCAGAAGTTTAGTGAGTTGCCTAAATTCCTATGATAGAAAAAAAGCAAAACATGGCTGACTTAATGTGGTGCATCCATTAGCTACTCTACCTTCTTTTACTAATGTCTGCTGAATTTGGAACACATCAATCTTTTGGTGATCTCCAGCTAAAAAAAACCCAAAAACAAATAAACAAAAAATCCACCAAAACACAACTCCCATAAGCCTGAAAATTAAAGTCAATGCAGCATAAATAACAAAGGCCATCAAAAGATAAGAGTTATGCGGAGAAGAAAAGCCCTAAAAGAAGATATTTTTTTTGTCTCTCCTAAACTATATAAAAATCTACCAAATTTGAAGGTCTAATAAGACCAAGCACTGCCTTCTTGTTACATACATAAATATTTGCAGCATTTCAAAATATTCCCCTTTGATTCCATATGAAAATTAATTTGCTTCATGCCCCCTAAAACTATCATTGATATTGGTTTAATTAGAAGCTTCTGCAAATACACCAGAATCATGCATTCTGATGAGGGAATTGAGGAAATCAAATGCAGAAACATAGAAAAGCTTTGCTGGGACCCTCTTGACTCCTGAACCGTCCACTGTTCTAGGCAGGATAGGTGGCAAAATAGGACAATCAGATTCATTGACCAACTTCAATAGTGCTGAGCTCAGAGTAGATTTGCAGATAAATCTGAGGAGCAGAGCTGTGCTTTCTGTTCCTGTATTTAATGCAACCTGTAGTTCAAGTCCATCTCTGTGACAGATTTTTCAACAAGATATATTTTATATGTATAATATATTGAATGATGGGTATCAGCTCCCGATAAAAGGTTCTATTTTGGTCTTTCACTTTTGAGGATTTTGGGATGGCCATGATGCAGAGCAGAAAATAATGCAATTGTAGGGAGAATACTTGTCTCCCTGGCCTAAAACTTCCTCTCTAAGGCTTGGATCCTGCTCTGGGACCACAGCCTAAAATAGCAGACAACCAAGACAGGCTGTGGGGCTAGGTGCACTGGATTTTAAAAGCCCTTCCACTCATGACAAATTCACAGATGCCAATGCTGCATGGATACATGCATATTTTTTTGCTATTTCTTTTTCACTCTTAATTCTATTTGAATCTAAGATTTCAAATAAAGAGTTGAAAAATTTTACCGGAAGAGGAAAAAGTAAAGAGCTTTGAGAAAAAGAAACCAGATTTCCACTGGAGACTGTTTAACAACCTGAACTAGAGCTGTCAGCACCATGAACCTACTGCTATAAGATCATGCAGCTCTCTTGTCATATCCCAGAGTATTTGCATGCTCTGCTCTCTGCCACATCTGAAATACTTATTCTTGATCTGGTTTTATTTCAATTCTGTTCCATAAGAACCACATTTTCTTTTAGCAAAGCAGAAGATATTTGTTAGAACATTTTATAATTCTTTATTTAAAATGGCAAGATATTCAATTCCTTCTTGGATATTAAACATTATCCTCATGGTTACAGATGAGAGAGGCACATGTCTCAAATTCAAGATTAATCCTTTCCTCAGGTGATATATATAAAGGGAAATTTCCAAGGTTAAGTGTACATCCTATGCAGTTTTAGCTGATTAGAGTTTTATGAATGCAATGTTAAGAGGTGCTTAATTCCCACTGAAACCATCAAAAATTTCCATCTACTGTGCACACCTCCCTGTTACAGAGGATGTTTTTCAAATGGACCTTTATTTTCAGGAAAAAAAAAAAAGAAGCTGCAGTTCTTCCATAGCAAATTTATGGGAACACTTTAGCTTTGTAAATTTCCTCCCTTCTTTACCTCATGAACCCAGGTAAATGTGGAGGGCTGTTCAATAAATAAGCAAGTAGAGATTAGAGCACCTAGAAAGAAACAGTGAGAAACTTGGCTGAGGGTGCTGGTTCACTAAAGTTATACTCACCACAACAGACAAAACATGTAACTATTTTCAGTCTCTACCCTCTCAGCTCCATTTCCCCTCCCAGGTAGGCCAGGCAGCAGTCTATTTTAGGCATCACAAAATCATTTCCAAGGTGGGAGGGACTTGTGGGAAGTTACACCATATTCAGAGGGGACAGACAGAGTCTGGCAGCATCCTCTGAATTCTAGAGGGGGTAGGTGTCTAACTCCTCAAAAAAGAATATATTTGTGCAGGTTAGGATTTTGTCTACCCCCATATGCTCAATAAAATCAGCCAGAGGAAGTGCTGAGGGGATTTCAAGCTACATCTTTATCATGGGTTAGTAAAGTGCCGAAGGCAAGTGTAATCAACCTCATGATTCAAAAGAGAAATGACTCAGATGAAACAGACTGTAAAGGGGATTTTTTTCTTGGAGGACTCCCACACAGGACCCTATGGTTCTCCCATACTCCACCATGAAGGGAATAGTGCTCCCAACAGCTAGAATCTCTCCCACAAAAAAAAAGTGTTATTTCCTGTTTTCTTCTTCAAGCTCCAATTCTGTGAGCGCTTATATGAAGTTGTAACCTGTTTCTAGCTGGAATGGCAGCAGAAATTATTATTTTGGGTAAGACTGCAGACAGCAGAAACTCTCATGGTGCTGTCTCCCCCACAAGTAATTTTCTTTTTTCCATTCAAGCATCATTTTCTCCTTGCTCCAATATTTACTCCAGCCCTTCTATTTCCCAGGATGACATCTGCCCTGGGATCTGTGTATAAAGTTCCTGAACTGTACGTAAAGTCATGACATTATAATGTAAGAAGTTTTGACATTCACAGAACTCATTTACATTTACAAGCATCATCCAGAGAATCCCACAAAGCCCAGTGAGCTGCCTTGGAGAAGTAAGTGTTTATCAATCTAGCCTGTTTTACAGGTGAGGAAACTGGGACAGAAGTTTTCCCAAACCTGACAGAAAGATTTTTCCAAGGCCAACAAGTGAGCCAGAGATGGAAAGAAGAGGATAACCCAGGAGTTCTGACTACAGCCATATTTGCCACTGGACCAGGCAACTCTGTTTCAAAACGAATAAGCTTTTTAGTTATAGAACTTGTGTCTCAAAATCTGATAATTTCAATAGCTCTGCTCTCTATTGCTTTCAAAAGGGAGAGATTTCTGATGCTTTCCATCCTTCAGTAAGTGAAAACATCTCAGGACTCCCATTTACAGGTACAGTGACATTTTTTTTCCATCCTTTCCAGCAGGTGGAAGTGGTAACAGAGCCAAGAGCTATTCCTTGTGGAAGTAATTGAGGGCAGTAGGTGTAAGAGCCCAGGAGTGTTCAAAAGCTAACAAGAATGTATCAGGAATACATACAACATTTAGGAATTCACAGAAATGCAAGGTTGTCAAGTTCTTGTGAGTATTGTAATACATTATGAGTAACTTAATGACCTAATTTAAACAATTCTATCTCTGTGTTTATTAGTTCTGATGTATCATCTTTTTCCATAGTCCAAGAATACACTCTTGCAATTGAAATTTGTGAATGATGTGTGCCACAGGCAGTGGGTGACTAGAATCTCAGTTCCTATGTAACTTCTCTTTTCAGTAATGATGTATTGAAGAGACAGTGACAGAACCAGTGTAGGAGGTCGAGTTTCTCTCATAGTTTTGTGGCCACTCAGTTGCAAAGTCAGCAGTACCAGAATCTAATGTTTCTCAGGTTATTCAGGACTTGTAAGTTGGGGAGCTCTGCTGGCATCAGTTTTTCTTGCAGGATCTCTGCCACTTGAAGTGGTAGATTCCCAGCAATGTGTACCTTTACTCTCGTATTTTATTCAACACTGGTCTAGAATATAATTTTCATTACATGATAGTCACTTTTTTGTTTTGCTAGTGCATATAGAAAAAGATTTTACATGCTACTTTGAACTCCAATGGCAGTTTATTTTTGTTGCCTAGAGAAAGTTTTGCAGAGTTTCATTTCCTGTAAAATGGAAAAGCATAGCACTATGAAAATACTGCAAAGGGAAATCTCATGTAAATGTAATTAATTGTTGAAGAACCATGATCCTTAAGTTATTTTTCCTTCCAGAATATAGTAATAATATTGTTATTTATCAAGAACTTAAAGAAAACGTCTAGCTTTTTTACCTTCTGTGACTGTTAATGAACATATCCCTATTGCTGTCATCCCCACCTCACACTTCCTTAATCTCCTCTTCCAGTTTGCAGTGTTTTGTATACCCTAAAACCCATACACTGGCTTTGAGACTGAAAAACACAAACTTGATCTTTCTGATGTGGAATGTTCTAAGTGAAAAAAAGCTTAAGAAGGAGGAGAAAAAAATTAATGAACAGAAGAAGCAGTCAAGAACAACTGCTCTAAATGGCTGTAGAGGACAGTCATCCTGGTTTTGGGGTGGCTGTTTTACTGTCATCCCTGTGTGGAGTGATATGGCCACTGGTGGGCCATGGGACTTCACAGTTCTCCTGCTGAAGGCATTTTTCATCAGGTGGGCCAAAGTAGTCAGCCCTAATGCCTCTGGTCACACTCAATTCCTGCTGGCCACCAGGCAGGCACTAAGCAGATAAGGAAGCTGACAGATGCAAAAGATACATGATCCACATCAGAAGCACTGGTCCGTATCCTACCTCTAAAAAAAGTGGTTTTCCCCTGCTAAAAAAAGTCACACTTACATCCCCAAGGGAGAATTTCATCCTGAGGATTGTTACTGCCTGTAATAACGGGAGAAGAGAGATGCACATCTCCCTTCTCAAAAGCCCACACCTGTTTCAACTTCAGTGATTTACACACACCTGACTCAGTTTTCACATCAGCACTATGGCACTGAGTGTGCCAAGAACCCACTGGGCTGAGCAGTGGCTACCAAACCCAAAGGTGTCCTGATATGGCCCTACAACAAAAGCCATCTCACTGCCACTGCTGCTGCCAAAAAGTAAGGAGAGCAAACTCACAGGAAGAAGAAAAATTAACAGCCAGATCTGATTTTCTGTTGATTTATGAGGTAATAGTAATATTTGGAAATACATTGTTGGCTCATAAGAGCCTGAAGAATATTTGATAGACCAATATACTTTTGCAATCTAAGATTCTGTCAAAAATGAAAAGATTTGTGAAACTGTTTTGCAACAATTTCATTTAGGGGAAAAACCAGGAAACTCTTCTGATGATGCCAAAACATCCCATTCCTACATTTTTGGAATTAAACACTTGGACTTGTCACTTGAAAAGAAACACAGCTTTTAAAAATTCAGATAAATAAATGTATCAACATTAAAAATTAAGCAAACACTACAAGGTGAATGCCCTGAAATTATTATATTCTAGTTATTTATCTTCATGGAAATTTTGACAACAGCTTAATTTTTCCTCAAAGTTAGAACTAGTTATGAATTCTTAAACTCCTTTGTGAGGTAGAATACCTTTTTTCTACATAGTGTTAATGTTTTGCAAGGGGAAATGTCAAAACCTGATGAATAGGAGAATGGGGCAATTGTGCCTCTGAAGCTTAATGAGTGTAGAACCATCCAAATAGGGATTTCAGACCCTCTGTAACTTGTTTTCCAGCACAATGAGATGCACAGAAGAGAACTTAGACTTATCTGAATTAAAAATTTTAAGAATCTGGTTGCATTTTATGGCAAACTTGGACTGAGTCTTGGATTTCTCATGAAAACTTATTGGAAATTTATGTGAAAGCAAGTTTTCTGTGACATACTACGTCCACCCAAATGCTTTGGTTTCTAACTTCAGAGGTAAAAACTTGTTTCCACTGAGTGGAATTTAATTAGGTTTGAATGAATTCTTGTGCCTGTTTTTCCACTTGTCCCTTTGTCTTCTTCTAGGTCTTTTTTTTCTTAGTGTTATCTGATACTGGTGTATTTCCCATTCCTGGGTGAAAAACATTCTTCTCCTCCTACCTGCAGTCATTTGGAACAGACAGCCATTTCTCTGTCTACATGAATACCTATGATTTTCCATATGTAACCTGAATATAAAAATTAAAAAGCTTTGTCTTTTGACTTTCTGAATGTTGCCTCCATCTTGTTATTAATTTTTTTTTTGTTCTTCAGTGAATGTTTTATTTAACACAGTAAAGCCTTTTGGGATAGCCTTTATATGATAGAAATTATAAAAATGGATTTACATTGTGTTGTGAATGATGACACTTAAACTACTCATATGCCTACATTCTTCCTCTCAACCTCTATTCCTTTATAAGCAGAGAATGGAGCATACTTAAGGAAAACAAGATTCATTTCCTTAAAAACCTCTAAGCTAATGCATTGTTATGTTTGTTACTGTGGTTTCTGTGAGAGGAGGGGAAGATGGATAACAATGTGGGCACTTCTAAAGCAAAGCATTTCCAAAGCTACAGCCACATCAGTGTCTGTTTTCTGCACCAGCTTTCTGCTTCCTTCCTTCCTCTTCCTCCTCCTGCTTGATTCATGACAAAATTTGAGACCCTATGCAGCAGGAAAAAAATCATTTTCCCAGATGGCGGAATCTCACTGATCTCAGAGTGTGATGAGATGTGGCTACACTGTGTGTTGAACCTGCCTCAAAGCCCAGGGGAAGCCTTGACCTAGCGGCCACCTGCACGGTGTGAGACGAGGCGAGAGCGAGCCCTGGGACTGCGTACCACAGGGACAGCGGCGAGAGGCAGCGCTGGGCACTGGGCTGCACAGCACAGTGAGAATCAGGTCTTGCAGGCAGCAACACGGGTATGCAAAGCTGAGTACACAGTCCAGGTACAAAACATCACAGTCCTCTGCCTGGCCAGTCATTTGTACAGCCACGTAAACTGGTGTGAGAGTTGCATACGGGACTGAACTTTTCTACTGCATTTCATCCAGAACAAAGAAAGGCAGAGCAAAACAATGGTGATGGCTTTGGCTGTGCCTCCATCAGCTCGCACAGAGTGGAAGTATTCCCAACCAGGGCTACCTTGATGCATTTGTGTGTGTGAACAGACACAGAAGCTGTGTATGCAGCTCTGAACACCAGATTATTGTGGCTGTGTCTAGATCCTCTAAAAGACAACTATTATGAAACAGACGTAAATTTTAATGCTAAAAGTCTACCATTCAAAAATCTGTCTTTTAGTAAGTCGAAAATTAAAAGACTTCTTTTTTAAAAGCATGATCAACAATGTGCATTACCTAAATCAGTCTCCAAGATCTTGTCACTAGCCAGACTAATAATCCAATACTCTTTCAACAGTCTTCACAATAATGGACATATTTTCAGCTTTCTCAGGTTGGGCAACTTATCAAAGAGAACTATATGACTTCATGCAGAGCTGCAAGTGATTCTTAGCAGCTTACCCTACAGTACCTCATGCAGGGACTTGTGCTACATTCCCGTGGATTATGGACTTCATCAGAATCTTTGAAATGAAGTAGCTATCCAATATATACAGGGATCTCACAGGCAGCTAAAACTTTATTGACACTGGGGAAGTGCACACATTTATTTATTAAATAAGAAAATATCTTATACACATGCGCAGAGACACATGAACACACACATGCCATCAGAGTACATGGGGATAAGGAAATCTGCGACATTATCACCTGAGGTAGAAGAGATGAGGGAAAGAGACTTCTGTGCACTGCACTTATTTTACCCCTGTTTTTCATTACGTGGATAACCTTAGAACTGTTCTTGTTAGCATTTAGAAAAAGGGAAAAATCTAGCCTCCTGCAGGGGAGCTATTATTGCTAGACTGTACTAGCATTATCTTGCTTATGGGGGGGCATATTGTTTATGCAGTCTATTTATCAGTGTAGGAATATATCTACCAATATAGCAATATCTCTGCAGTAATGGCATACAAGAATAAAAGAGTTTTCATGAACACAGAGTTGCTGCCTGTAGCATGTACATCTGAGATACTAAAGGATTATTTACCTATCATTAAGATATGGATTTTTTTATCTAGGCTAGTTTTTCTTGCAGCAGAAATCATATTAAACTCTCTGGCTATTATATCTAGCATCCATTGGGCACCTTTTCATTCTGGGTAACCTAATATAAATGAAGAAAATAAATCCACAGCAATTTGTTGAGATGCCTTTTTCCCCCTGCCCCCTCCTCCTTTTCCTGAATTAAATTCACATAATAAAATCCAAGGGTTGCATTTCACTCACATCCACTTCAATTAGCATGCATGACTTTGTATGAAATTTTTAATGGAAGAAAAAAGCTAAAACATAATATTTTTAAGCCATTGTGTAAGGTAAAAATGCTGCATACAACACAATGTGCTTGTATGTCACACAACAGTCAGATGGGCTTTAAAATTCAGTGTGAGCCTTCCCAGTGCTCCATTTCTCTCATATTTTCCCATTATAGGATGTCTTTTAAGAGATTTTAGTGATTTTAATTTAATGAAATACTGTTCTATAATGTTGCTTTAGGAAGTGTTTGCTTGTCTGAAATAACCAGGGCTAATAATAACAAAATCATTAATAATAGTAGGCATATAATGGCTGAAAACCGCAGTCAGTCAAGAGATTCTAAAGCAATATTTGTTTTTTTTGTTTTTGTTTTTGTTTTTTTTCTCTTGGATAATGGATTTCTGATGAATGGTAAATTTATTTCTTTTAAGATTGCTTTTTGTTTAAAATTTCCCACTTCTGCTGAGAGACAAAGGGTAGTTTGGATACTGATAGAAGAAATTCATAGAAAAATTGTAAACAATGAAAAAAACTGGTTTAGTAATATTTTTCACTAGGGAGAAAAATATTTTCTGAGAATAACATATGAGGAGTAGGTGTAAAATTTGACTTCATTAATCCATTAACTGTATGTGCAAATCAGCTCATTTACATTGCCTTTTTGGTACCCCAGTTTAAAGTATCCCCCACTTATCTGACGTGGGTCAAAAAAGGTAATAACACAGAGACACCTGGTTATATATCATATTCTGCCTCCCTTCTGAAACTTCTGGTGTTTCGCATCTCAGTGCAGCATTGGCAGAGTACAGGGAGAATGAAGTTACCCCCATCTTGCTACACGTAAGACATTTGCAGCTGGACGATAATCCAAATTGTCTCTTCTTGTGTATCACCTTAGGTTGGCTGAAAAATTGTCCTGTGCCATTATAAAGAAATCACTGACTATGCTTTATGCCACTGAAGCAAGAAGATGTTGCAATTATAGTCAGAGGCATCTGTTCCTTCATGTGAATTACATGGAAGTAAGTATCTTGTTTGGTCCATGGATTAATCTGCAAAGTCATGAGGTTTTCCAGCTAGGTATCTCACATGCTGACTTTAGCCCACCTGAAATAATTCAAAGGGGTATAAATTTGCATATTATTTTGGCTGTGTCCTGTGAGGTGGTTCCCTGTTTAATTCAGTTACATAAGAGTTTCAGCCCAGGTCCTTCCCGGATTACCCTTTGGAATCCTCCTGAAGGAATAGTGGCAATATCCAGGGTGTTACAGGAAAGATACATGGACCAAGCACCTCCTGAGAGAGAGCAAATCAGCTCTGCACAAGTCACAGGAGAAAAAGGGGACCAGAAAACACAGGGCTGAAACTCAGTGGTTCAAACCCAGGGGATCAAATGAGGTTTTTTCTTCAATTACTGGAGGGATCTATTTGTTCTTTATTGACCTTTCTTCATCCTAATCCCTTTTTCTTTTGTAATATATTTAAGAGAACTAAATCCTCCTAATAAGGCTGAATTGAGAAAATTAGAGACTCTGCTGACTTATTTAAGGGCATGTGTCAACCTAAAGGTTGCTTTATGCCAAACCTCTCCTGCAATACAGTCACATCTCCTATAATAATTAAACACCACTGAAATACTATAGCTGAGTCTTGTGTTCTACTTTTATAGATGCATAATACACATACAATGATACTATGTTTATTCGTTCTGTTTATTGCTTGGAACATGATTTTTAATGTGGAACATAAAAAGAGGTTTTCAAGTTTAATTGGACTGTCAACCCCATCATGCTCATCTTTATCTCTGGCCGCTTTTACTTCCAGACTAGCATTTTTTATAGGATATCCACACATAATAAAGCATCCAAACAACTTTTTCACGTCATCTTCAATGAATTCAGAGGATGCAACAGTTTGCACACTCCTCTGCACACATTTTATTAATCCCACTTTCATTCTACAAGGCTACAGCGAATCATGTCATAAATATCTGTCTTGCACTCATGAGTTGATATACTATTTTCTTCTATGATCCCCTCTCTCGACTCATAGCTTAAAAATCTGGCAAAAAGTATTCCATGTTCTAGTTTCTCATTTTAGTAAAATTTCAAAATGTTACAGAAAATCCTCTTCCAAAACTGGCATCTCTCAATCGTATGGTGTTATTTTTAGTAAATCAGAGAATATGATTATGTATAATAAGTATATAAGATCAGGCTCAAAGCTGGCATAAAATAGACACTGAAATAAATAGATATGTGCCATCTTGCACCTATCAAGGTTCTGGTCCAGAGAACATGGTGCTGAAAGTCTCTTTTAACATTATATAATTTTAGACCACCCAGCTGATTTTATTCAATGTCAACTCCATGTCAAGTACCTTATTTTGGAAAATAGACTTGTAAATATTCACACAATTCAACCTGAATCCATATGCAACTGTGTGTGTGATATTGAGTGTGTGATATTGAGTATGTGTGAGTTAAATGTTGTTTATGAACCCTATCAGCCTTTGCTGACCACAAAACTGAAGACAGTAGTTTCCTAAGCTGGACAAAATTGCTGTTCAAAATCAGTTTCACCAGACTTTATATCTATGATGAAGCTGTCTTCTGCCCTCTTCCTTCCCCACACATCTTGTCACAATAAAGAACTGGGTACTTTGTGTCATCATTTGTAATTTGATGCTAAATTATTGGCATATGGAAATATACTACCCTCTTTGTAATAGGATTCTCCTCTGGCTATATTCTTTCCTTGAATGCTTATTTTTCAGCCAGTAGGTCATCAACAATAGATGTGAGACTCGGTCATCGATGACATATGTGAGAGTTAGAGTCTGAGTAGACCATACTCATCTTGTGGTCAGATTTGTGTTTAGACTTTAAGCCTAAGAGTAAAAAAACTTCAAAATTTTTATTTTTAGTTCAATAGCCCAACATTTCTTTAAACTGTTCTCAGCAGATTTTTGGCCCTGAGTAGTGGCATGTGGCAGAAACTGACTTGTGATATTTTTTTTCTGCTTTGGATGTCGGAGGTCTTGTGAGATCATCTGTTTTTTCCTAAAATTCCTGCCATCTTGAGCCAAAACCTCATGAGAATAGTTGTTCTTGGAACATTTTTTTAATATGAAAACCAGAATGAGAAAAATAGGCCTCTCTTGGTTTTGGATTTGTCCCACAACAAAACCCAACACTTTGTTTAAATCCACATATTCTGATCTGAGGTCTCCTTGCTACCCGCCCCCTCCCCCCCTTAATAAGCATAAAAGGAGTTTTAATTTCAAAATAAATTGTAAGGCTTTTCTTGTAAGAGATTCCTAATGGCATCATATTCCATGGACACTTTCTAGGCTCCTTGACTTCTTTTTGTTTACTTTTTTTGGTTTTGTTGGTTTTTGGTTGGTTATTTTTGGTTCTTGAATTAAGATACATGTTACTAAATAATTAATACAATACCTGGGACTGCTTGTGTAACATATGTTTTACACTTCCACCATCCAAAAGCAAATAAAATGTTTTTATTGTTATCTATTATGTGTTAGCTATTATTTCTTATAAGAAAATGAGAAAAAAACATTCAAAGCTTTTGAGGAGAGACAACAGAAAACTGACAATAGATCATTCTTGATCAGACAGCAGAAGCTAATGCCACAAGAGATATATTTGGACAATAAAATAATTTTTTACAAAGGATTATGCTATGTACATAGATAACAAGACT
This sequence comes from Hypocryptadius cinnamomeus, assembly GCA_013400635.1. Lineage (NCBI taxonomy): Eukaryota > Metazoa > Chordata > Aves > Passeriformes > Zosteropidae > Hypocryptadius > Hypocryptadius cinnamomeus. The sequence continues at coordinate 12,129 of VYZP01067601.1, forward strand.
ATCCAAATGTAATCTTACGCTATAAAAGAGGTTTTAATGTAAAAGTAGAATCTGTGAGTTAGCCAGTCTGAAAGGAAGAAATTTTTATTTCTGGGAGAATTTTTTTTCACAACTATTATTTATTGCAGAGGCTTTCTCTTTAAATGAGATCCTGTATAAAAATGCACTGAATTAGCTAGACACACCTGATCCACAAGCTCATTTTTTAGATTCCTATATGAAAAACAGGGGAATTCTCATTAAATAACCTGCTGAGAATAACAACCCTTTTTAAGCTAAGTCTAGGACTTACATACTGAAGATGGTCAACCCACTGTTTGAACTGCATTTGACTTCCTGGACATTCAGGCACTCCTTCTGTGTTGGGTGTAACTTCTCTGACTACTTTCAGGTGCCTGATGATGATGGAGGGTCTTTTCTGAGTCAAATCCCCAGCTCCAGCTGATGGCATCCTGTAAGATCAGACACTCCTCTGTGAAGGAATGGGACTGGTGCCATGGTCAGTTCTGCTCCCTAATCAGGTCCCAGAACTTCACCACCCTTTAGCCCTTCAACAATTTCAGCTTAGGCAGTGAAAAAAAAGAAAAGTTAAAAAAAAAAAAAACCCAACCACCAAAAAACCAAAACAAAACAAAAAAAAAATACACAAAGAGAAAAAAGGTGCTTTTTATGTCAGGAAAGTTAAAATCTTTCTTCTAAGCCATAATTACCACCAATCTCAGCCATTGTTCTGTAATGAGGTTTGATGTTTTAAACTACAAAGACACACATTTAAGATATAGAACAGTGTTGCTGGGTTTTGTGTGTATTTCTTTTAATTCTAGAAATTGTTTTTCTTTATTTGATATAAATCTGAAGGCAGGAACTCATTGTAGATACACAAGTGCATGCAGTATGGACATATCAAAAGGAATTAATCTATACAGGTATAGATAAAAGAAGCAGGAATAAATGTATACAGGCAGTGGGTATGAGAGAAGACAAAAGGCAGGGAAGAAGCCAAATACAAATAAAAGAGAATACGAGAAGAATGTCATATTAGGTTAATACTATGGAAAATTAAAGTACTTCAAGATGCTCAGATGTAAGATACTATGTAAGTATAAAACTTTTGTTTTTATTTGTCTAAAATTTCAGTTGAGCAAATGCAGTCTGAAAGCAGCTCCTAAATGTGATTATATGAGGCTACAGACACAATTTCTGCCAGGTATCATGAATTTCAGTGTATTGCTGTGTTATTAAAAGCAACCAGCAGCGTGAACCTGCTGTATTATTAACATGTTACATTAGCCTTAATAGTTAATCCAGTATTCATATTCATATTGTGGGATCTTCTTCTAAGAGAGAGTAACAGCTTTCTAAATGCTTTTAAGATTTCCAGGAATAAAATTAAAGCATGTTTAAGTACTTGTTGGAAATTGTGTGCAGAATTCCGAATAAGGGAGTTATTGCATTGTATCAGGACCCTTAAGAGATTCAGCTGAGAAATAAATTATGTAAACAATGCAATATGTGTGTGTGTCTACAGCTGTATATCAATATCACCTATATCTATGTATACAAATATCCTTATCCTTTTCTGTCAGTCTGGAATGTGTTATACTGGAGACACTGAACCTTTCAAAAGAGATGCAAGACATGTTTTTAATGTTGCTTCAGAATTCAGAAGCAAAACAAAAACTGGATAAATACTTCATTACATTTTATAAACAATCTGCTTTCTGATAATTATTATGGAGCAACTTTTCATTCTTTTTAATGAAGTTTGACTCTGCATGCATATGTGGGAAATTAATTTTGGTGAAAGAATTCAGTTCAGAGTAATGTATCCTAAATGAGCTTTGTTGAAACCCACAGGATGCCTGCAGTTACAGTGAGAAGGGTGAGTGCTGATGGAGGAGAGGAGGACAGCTGCCAGTCAGAGGTTGCAAGAACAATCTACCTCTGCCCCTCAGTTCTGGAAGGAGTTGTACCAGATCTACATAAAGGCCCCACATTCAGCTTGGCTGCAGGTTCAGATTGGATTTCCTCTCTGCAGCTACTCCACACTCCACTTGCACGAAGTCCAGACATCTGGGTTTAATGTGAACAGAGTGGATTTCAAGCTTAATTCTTCTCTTTGTCTCTGTGTGTGTGCACATGTGTGTGTGAAATAATCTTTCTAGAATACTTTACTGCTTTCCTAAATCTTTCATTAGTTTTGCATCCTTACAATTAATTTTGGTATGAAATATGCAGTCAGTAAAAAGCCTTGTCTCATGTCCTGTTTCCTACTCTGCCTTCAGAACATACTATTGTTTGTATTGTCTGGAAAACAGATTGAAGACCTAACTGAAATACTGTTAATCATCAACATTGTTTTTCTACAACTTATTTTAACATAGGTGTTTCAGGTGCAGTAATCCCTGCTGACATTTTTTTTTTTTTTTTTAAAGAGGACTGATAGGAAAAAAAATCATTTATATGACCATAAAAATTGATTTTTGAACTCTGTCTCTTGGCAGTGTTATAAGTCCCGCTCCATTTATGACATTTTATGTCTTATATAGATTGGGCACAATGTTAAACCTCATGTGAGAGAATGGAAGAAAAAAAATCAGGGAGTAAATAGCTGGTTTGCTTATCATGCCTCCCAGTTAGATTTTGGTAGGTTCTGGAGAACACAGGTGTAGGATACTGAATTATAGCAAATAAAAGACTAAAACATAACAAAGCTACCTGAGGGTTTGGCTGAAGTCCCTGTGCAAACTGTGATTAACTGAATACCTGCCCTGGAATGCTGGTTTGGCAAGAGGTTATACACACATGAATGAATCTGTCTGCATACTTAGACACTGCAGTTAAATTTTTTTCTCATAAAAAAAAGGGTGTTATTTCCGAAGTTGTTCAATATAGTTTGAGTCTGTCTTTTTTGATTTAGGCTCCTCATCTTCAGAAGAAAAGTGAGGTGACAAGTGTCCTATGTGTATAAGAGACTGGGAATAAGAGGAGAAGCAGCAGTCAAAGACATGTTTGGATGCATGAAGGCAGCTAGGCAGGATTTGTTCCTAAAAATCAGTGTTCCTCTGGGAGATGGAGGCTGATCTCAGTGCAAAGTGCTGAAGATCTATAGATGTAAATTTACCTGAGCTTATATCTCAAAATCTACAAGACCACCAATGAAGAACTGGTCACATATTAATGGAACATAACAGATAATATAGAGAATATACTTGCATATACAGTGGAATAAACATAAACCCAGAATATTCAGTAGAGCCTAAGGATGCTGAAAGTCAGTGTTTGTGAGCACATGAGGGTTTGCACATGTGGAAAGACAGAGCAGCAAACAGGTAAAAGTCTTTCTGCTACAGTTACAATACTGGTGTATACACAGACTTATACTCACAGCCCCTTCAACTAACCATAAATTACAATTGAAGCTAATGTAAATTAATCCAGGCTTAAAATATCTGGACAATGATTGTGTATTAGTGTCCATTGGACTGGTTTCTATATGATCCAAAGCTGTGTATGATTGTGGGGACATGGTACAGTCAGAGGTGAAAAGTCATTTCTTGCTATTAAAGAACTTACTTTCTGACTATATTTCTTGTCTTTTTACTTTTTGTTGCTTCCAATGCATATTTAATGTGTGCTAATAATTTGGATCTTGGACATTAACCCTACAAGGTAAGTCCAAAGCCATTTTACTCTCTTTCCTTGCTTCCATTAGAGAGAGTCAGATGTACATTTCCAGCTGGGAACACCAGCAAATGCGTCCTGCACAGAAGAGCACATGACAGTCCTGGATGCCTCTGGCTCACATGATGTGAGATGGTTAGAAATTTCCCCTGCTTTTCTTTATGCAGACATGTTGTGCATGAACTTGCAGAGGAGAGGGACCTCGCCCTTGATTTATAATCAAGTCATGAGATCATCTAGGCTCTAAAAGAGTCTATTGTCCAAATCTTACTAGTTTTTCTCCAGGAAAATTTTGCCAGTGTGTGGAGAACTAACCCCAAAATGTAGTTTTTCTTCTCACACATTTAAATGATTTCTGACTCTTCCTTGATTTTAATCTTTTTATTTCCTCACTTTTTTTCCTAATTTCCCTGAAAATTCAAGGTTTCCCAACAGCAGTTGTTTTTTACTGTGCCAGCAAGAGGGTTCTGGTACTTGCTGCAATTGGGTGGGTGAGAAAAAACATTGCCCCAAAGCTTCTGCATCAGATAACCAGATTTTTTTATTTCTTTTTCTGTGTAGTGGAAGCAT
>VYZP01067615.1:1507-26140 GCA_013400635.1 Hypocryptadius cinnamomeus
CTTTTAGGCTCTTTTTCTGCAGTCACTTCTCATGTTAATTTATGCACAAAACCACCTCTGTGGTTCATCTCCAGGGCTTGCTGGACTTACAAATAAAACTGTAAATAATTACCTTCCTTGCATACGTGTTGCACAAAACCTGTGTTTATGCTATGATTGGGTCTCATCAAATTATGTCAAGGAACACTAAACATTTCAACATAAATAAGTAATAGCATGATTGAACCTGAATTCTTGATCACTTCAGTAATTGAAAATCCAGTGATTCTTCATTAATAGGTTTACACAAACAGCAGGCTTACATTTCTCTCCAGGGCCAATTATTCCTAAAACTCAAAAGTACTAGGTCCTGATGTACAATCATCTTCTGCATGTTACTGTTCATCTGTCAGGAGATTCCTATGTTAGGCCCAGAGACCAAAGTTTCTCTTTACAAGCTTCAGAATATCCAACAGTGTATTTATGAACTTAACTTGTTGATATTCATAGGGCCTAATTCAAACTGTGATACAGGCTTCAGATTAATAGAAATCCTCTCAGAAATACCACATTTGTTGTTTTATGCATGACTGAGTTTCACCTTCCTTAGTAAACAGAACTTACTGAGCTATTATTTCAGTCTAGAAACACTGCTCTTGGCTGTTTGGTGCCAAGCGGTTTATACTCTCGGTAACTAAGGGCATGTTTTGTAATCACTCTCGAAAAAATGGGGAGATTAGAGAACTGAAAGTAAATTAAGAACACAGGTGCACCGCTTGATTCAGATTAATGTAATTTTTGCAAGCTGGGTACGACAGGTTTTCTGGGGTTTTTTTCTTCAATTTACTTGTTTTCATCACTGACATGCAGAATAAGACCTGACAAGAAGCTCCTAAAGTTATTTTTTCTAAATAAATAGCAGACCTGTGTATTTGAAACTAACAGAAGATTCATCTCTATGACATTTAAGTCTTCAAGTGTAAGGTCCCAGTAACATACTTATTTCTAGAGGTTTGATTCTAGAGGTATTGTGTTCCTCAGTGGCTCTCAAATACACAGGAACCAAGAGAATAACATACTCGTGACACTCACAGCATTGGAAAACACCTTTGTGTTCCTCTATCACTGCACATTAAAGAAACTTTTTAGAATCTTGATAAAATTAGATTCTATTTAGTAGAAAGCAGGATTTGTATCTCTTTGAGATTAATTCCTTCTGCCAGTCTGAGGCTGAAGTCCAGACAAAAAATAAAGCACTCACAGAACATTTACACTGTAATGTGTAATCAGCTATCAGTGTCTCAGGCATCGTACAAACACAAGCTGTTAAACTCTAAAGTGGCTTTTCTGTTTTTGTTTTTGTTTGGGTTTTTTTTAAAGATAACAATACAGTGAAAACATATAAAATACAAGTAAAAGTTTGAACAAATCCTGATTAAGGATCATGTCTTTTACCACAGCCCCAGTCATATTCCCAGTGTCCTTCTTACTGTTTGGCTGCCAAAAATGCATTGATCTTCAGGACAAAAAGGAGAGTCAAATGTATCCTGGATACGGCAGTACCATGATTTGATAAAAACACAGTTCTTAAACAAAGGAAATAACTATATTCTGTCAATAACAAGGTTTCTGCCAAAAGCAGGCTGATAGCTTTGCATCTAAAGACAGAAAGGCAGAAAAGGGAGTCATGATAAAAGTTACTTCTGCTTGGTCGTGCTAAAAGCTTATGAAAAGATATTTAAGAAGATATGCAGGAGACGAGGCAGTTCAAGGACTGATATTTAAGTCACCAGTGAAAGGGAAAGAAAAAAGTCAGGAAAAATGAAAGAATAACCAGAGAGGAGGCAGAAAACCAGAAATCAACATTACTGCACTTACATCTTTGAAAATACACTTTGTAATCAGCAATAATACAATCAGTGCTAAATATTCATGGAATAGAATTGAAATTTGACAGTAAAATTTCATCACTGATTATCCATTGCAATGTCATAAAAAGAAATCAAGTCAATTGTGCCTTGCTGTAACAAACAATTAAACATACCTGGATGAAAGAGATTCCCCAATGAAGACTTCATTGAGTGCTCTCACTGGTAAAAGATGTGGGCCAGAAATATCAGATCCTGCAGATATCAAATATAAGAGTTTTGAATCATGGATTTAAAACACAAGTTTTCAAAACACATTCACAATTCACCAGAAGACAGATTCTGCTGCCTGGGCTTGTTTTCTAGACCTAATGCTCCATTTTTTTCAAAGACTCATTTTTTCACTGATTTACTCTGTGGCCAGTCACTGTCCTTTACTGGAGACAATAAATATTTAAACCAAGGTCAGCAATGACACTTAAATTCAGACATTTTTCCCTGAAAAGCCACAGGCAACTAGGCAGAATGAAGTCTTCTGTCAGTCACACTTCCAGCCAAGTTAAATTCACTGGCAGTGACTTTGAAGACATTTCTGATGAAGTTCAGACAATTAGACTTCACACCACAAGATAATTAAAGGGGATTAACAAGTTGTTCATGTTGACAAGGACTTCTTAGTGAGCAAATGCAGTACTGGACACAGGTTAGGCACAGAACCATGCATCTTTCAACCCACCATAAAGAAAAGAGCTGAAAGTGCTTAAGAATTTTCTACAGACAGACTCTCACATCTAATATCTTATTCACTTGCTGGTAGTCCAAGACTAGCTTTTAGTCCAAGACTAGTCCAAGACTCTCAATTAACCTAACTTAAAAGTTAGCATGTGTAAACAAACACACACACATGCTCAAGTAGTTACAGTAACTCTAAGAGACAGTGTTTTAAAAAAGATCAGGTATTTTGACAGCAGGTACTTCAAATACCAAAACTTTCACAAATCCTTATCTTCTATTCCAAGTTATCATAGCAAAGTGATTATATTCTTGTCAGATTTTAACCTACTTTGATCCTGGAATCTTTCATTTATGTGAGCCCTGCTGTGTTGCTCTTGGCTTAGCTGCTGTTCATGTAAATCTACGGGGGTTGTGTTAATCCCAGTTCCTTCAAGATACAGTCGGATTCTTTGCCGCCACTGCCACCTAAGAGAGGAGAAAGAAGTCAGTATAAAAAATTCATTACAAAATTAGACAGGATCTGAGAGTCTCCACTATCAAAGCAGAACATCTTAAGAGTAAGAGCTAAATATACTCGAAGTCATATTTCAAGTTTTATAGCTTCTACTATAACTTCTAAATTTAAAAAGTTAATAATACATAATTGTAAATTCTTTACATTTACCAATTTGCTACCTAATATTTTTTGCATGTGTAAAATAAGAGGACACTTATTTGCATGTGTAAAATAAGAGGACACTGGCCAAAAGTAGCCTACAAAAATTGTACGCAACAAACTCTCCTCTTGAGGCATGTGATCCTAATATGTGAATGAATGACCGATACAATGCTTTTAAGAATAAAGAGCTCTCAAGAATTTACACAGAAATACATGCTGTATTTTTGACATCTTTTGTTTGTATTTGACATGTCCACAAAAGCAGCACTATGCATCTCTTTATATATAAGGCCCCAAGTATGCTCTCATTTTAACAATCCCTCCTGGCCTAGGAATTTAGGGTGCTTAAGAGGAATTCATTTGAAACAAGAGAAGGATATAAAAGCCATGTTACAACATTCCATTTTTTTTTTTTTCCCTAGAGATATAAATTCCTTTTCCTCTTACAACCTAAGATATTTCATAAAACAAAATAGCAATAGTTTTGACTAAGAAAGCAAATCACAAGAGAGTATTATGAGCAAATCTTTTCCCTGTTCATACTGTCGATATCCAGGTGACATTAACCAGTTTTTCCTAAAATTGGAAAGAGACAATGTAGTCATATAAAGCGTAAGAGACTCACACTTCATATGACTACATTGCTAGTTTTTCCTCTAGTCATCTTTATAGAGCCTCATTTACACATCCTATCTGCCCTTAAATTCCAAGTATGACTTTAGGTAGTCATGCAGAAAGCTTGCAGTGAGTATCACTATACTAGCCTCGTTACAATGGTCCTGGCTAGAACATGTCACATCCCCCACAAAATTAGAAAATTAGACTGTACCCCTATTAATACCACTATTCTGAGAACCTGCTACAGCACTGACCACCAAGATAAAAAATGTGGGTAGTCTGATATAGTTTGTCCTTTACAAATCAATAATGTTGGCTGTCTCATGGATTACAAGGTCCTTGTTAACACAGATTGCTGCACTGACTGATACATCATGGATAAGGGGAAAAAGCCTATTGCCCTTTTCCAATTTCTGGCAACTCACCATCTACTACAACTCCTAGGTACCAGAAGCCCTTCCAGACAAGGATTCAGTTACCCACCTATTTCAAAGTTTGCTTAGGGCCAAACAAATCTAAGAACTCTCAAATGAAACACCTGCTCACATTCTTGCTTAAGAATAAATTATTTTATTATCTCCTATTTATTAATTTATTATCTCCTATTATTTCAGAAAAATAATTAGAGAAATCCTTTCTGTTTTGCTCTGGTGAGGTTTCAGCTCCATAATGAGCAGTAACAGGAATGTCAGCAACAAAAATATAGTATTGTTAGCTTTGTTTCCAACAAAACATCAAAATTGCCAAATGTCAAGGGAGGTTATGTGAATAAGCACTATGAGTTTTACTTACGCAAATTAGAATGATGGAGACTAAAAAGCTTCTGTTTTCTAAATCTCACACTATGTGAATAGAAAGTACCTATTCCTTTAGCAATACATATTGAAATTCCTTCAGTTATTTATCCTAGTAATTGTATTAATTTAATTTCAGAACTATTCTATGGCACAAATACAGTTACACTTCAAGTTACAAATTTAATATGCTAGAAGTATAAACAAATATCAATTACTATATATTTTCACATGAGCGACTGATTTCTGTTAGACAGTTTGTCATCACAAAAATATTCTGCAAAGTTATACTACAGAACAGAGTCTCTTCATAAGTAGTTATTAAAAACTCTTCTCTAGTCTGTCCTTTAAAATTCAGCTTGTTTCTTTTTAAATCAAATGAGATTATTCTATTTTAAAAATATCTAGTACTGGAAACATCAAGCTATATTCAGCACGAAGAAATGTTTGCCTTACACTAATTTGTCAGCAAAATTTAAGCCACTTTATCTCAATCACCAAAACCCCAGATGCCACACACTGACCATTTCCTAACTGTATGTGTTTCACTAGCTTCTATTCTTATGGCCATCATTGTACTACATGTTTTTGAGTGCTTATGACGCTTGTATCCCAAATTTTCTGTTCACTTTATGCTGGATATTAAGTTCTTCACCTCCAAGACAGGTTCTGAGAGCAGAGGGGAGGAGAGAAGAAGTGCAGAGTTTGTAATCAGAAACTGCACTTGCTCCCCTGCATCCTCCTCCTAGACTGTATTGTCTGCAGCACGGACAGACAGCAGGACAGAGCTCTCCTTTGCTTTTAGTCAGTTTTTTTGCAGGCTGAGGCAGAGAAGTTCCCCAGACTGTGACTTTTCTTTTTCTTGAACTGATCAGCCCTGCTTAGGACTGAACACCCAGAATGGCACCGGGAGCTCACACCTGTGGCCCACCAGGGCCTGGGATGCTGCATTCCGGCACCACAGGGATGGATGAGAGACTGAGTGAGCCAAGCTGCAGCCCAGGACACGGGCTGTCTCTGAATCTGCCATCTCTTCAGAACAGTGAGAGGCTCCATTGTTTAATATTGTTCATTTTTTCATGTTTGTGAGAACTTTGCTTGTTAAATAAACAGCTTTTTCCACTTTTCTTAAAAGAGATTTTTCTTTCCAAACTGGCTGGGGGAAGGGCAGCTTGAGTTTGCTTTCTAGAGTGCTTTCACTTCAAAAGTTTCCTCCAAAATTTGCTCTAAACCAGGATATTCCTAAAATACATAAATCAATATACCCCTTACAAGAATGCAGTTCCTCATTTATGAATTTGCTAAGTCAGAAGTGAAAAACAATTATTACAGGTCATCCCAGAAGACTTTTTTTCTGGAACTGGCAGTCAGTTTTATCATTTGTATTCTAGTCTCACTCTTGACCAAAAAACTCATTTTTCAACATTATAAACATCTACACAGAATTCACAATTTGAGCCATTAAGATTTTACTAAGCTTCAGCTGCTTCTTAGGAATTGCACACGATTAGGTGCTTCCCAATCCCTCTATGTTTTTGAAAACCAATGATCAGTGAATCCTACCTGAACTCACCACGATAAAGCTTCTGTAGTGCTTCAGGAAACGAGTGTGTGTATCTCACAGGCAAGCACAGGTGACCTTCTGATCTGGTAGCAAAAAAATGACAATGAAAATTATCGTATTACTGTTCAGATTTGGTACCTTTGAAAAACAAAGCAAAACAAATCTCCCTATGTGTTACATCTAGCAAAGCTACACTTCTTAGACCTTTAGGACTCTCTACTGTTCTTGCATAGTACCACATCAGCAACAATACACTGCTCTCAGCTCATGGAGTCTGTGTGTCTTAGACAGGCTATTTCTCCCACATTTCCCCTAAACACTGTCTGTTCAGCTAATAATCCTGCTGGAGTATGTAATCACTAATATAGTTCCTGTCACCATTCTAGGCAAGCAATTTAAGTTTAATAAAGCTTAAATAAACCTGGAAAGTGAGGAAAAAAAACTTTCTCCACTTACACACAAGTTAGCAACATGAACAGCTAAGCAACAAGCCTAAGATCAAAAGAATCTCATGTAAAAACTAGCAGACTAAACCCTGCTCCCTTTCATGAGTAATATGTGACAATTTGAAGGCACTTGTTATTTAAACCCTACTAGTCAGGCTTGATAACACAGAATAGCTACTCAGAGCATTTGAAAAGTTTTGGAAGAGATGGTATTAAAGGAATTAAACCTTCTGACCACCACTTTATGTACTAGGAACAAATTAACTGTCAATATCAAAAAAAAGCAGAAATATCACAAGCAGAAATCTAAATCTGGACTTCTCAGCAGGCAGAGCCTTGGTGAATTCTGAGTTTCACTTGTGGTCCATTTGAAGGTTATACCAACCAAGCAATACTAACACACTGCATCTACTGAGCTGTAAGATTGATGTAGGCAGGTGGGTGCAGCTTGTGCAGAGTTTATAATAGGACAGCTAAGTGCCAACAATTGGTTCAGGAGTTTTCTGAGGTATCTTATGGTTTACATTAAGAAACAACAGCACACTTCTTCATCTGAGGCTCTACTGGATCCACCTTCTTCACAAAAAAATTAAGGTTCTGTGTGTTCAGGCACCACACTTAGCTGCTTTTACCAAGTCCTTCTTCCTAAGTTCTGTACTGCCATCTCTAGCCTCAAATTTCTGGTTAGTAATACAAGTTAACTAGCTGCAAATGTTGTTACACTGGTGTGTGAGAATATCTGTGGCACTGTAACACAGGCATGCTTGTCCAATACTACTTAATGTCCTCTCAGATGAGACAGGACAACTCCTTGTGCAAACTTCTCTAAAAAAAAAAAAAAGATTCCCTTGGTATCTACAACCCACTAAAACAGACATTTATGCTGCTAAACGCTACAGGTATGTTTCATGTACCATGAAAACATATTCACAGTGTGCCTAATATTAAATAAAGCAGTGCTTTCCCAAATATGTTCTTACCTTTCAGGATCAGTATTTATTCCAATGACTGGTTTAAATTTATCAAAAACCTTACTGGCTGCCAACAACATTGTACCATCACCTACAAAGAAAACAGACAAAAAGCTAGTTTCACTTCACATTCTAGTACCCAAAACAGAATGTACTCCAGCATTAGCATTATGTGCGTTTATACCAACAACAAAACAGGCAAGCTGGACAAAAATACAATGGGGCAAAACTACTGACACCTTATCAAATAAGAGTAGTGACAACTGAATTTGAGATAGCAAACATGACTGGAAAAAGTACAACTTATCTAACTTATACATGCCCAGGCAATTGAACGTGGCAGAAGCAAGCTTTAAAAGAGATTTATGGGAGTTTCTGTACATTTATCAGCAGGTAAGAGAAATTTTTTAGCAAAAGTAAATTTAGAAAGTATTGCTAAACAAAGCCACAGGAGACAGGAAACAAAACTGAATGTTACTGTGAGTCACATAAAAACAATGACTTTAGCTTCACTCCAGTTGTCCTCCTAAAAGGCAATTTAATGGTCTTATTTGGCCCCAAATAGGCACACTTGGAAAAGATATATTGGATAAGTAGAAATCCCAGAAGTAGAAATCTTTAAATGTACTGGTTTCTCCAGATATTGGTATTTTTTCCTGACTGTTAAACAGAAAGAAAACTATAACCTCATTCAGCCTTTGCAAGAAGATACAAGCTCTGAACAGCACGAAGACATAAATCTCTGAAAACCTCAGATGATGTATTACTTCCCAGCTGCTTGCCTCAACCATGGAAAATTTTGCCAAAGACAAACTGGCACTTTGGTGAAGTTCTTTGAAATCCGCAAGAGTGTGATAGGATGCTCCAGGAATAAACCTTTCTACCCATTCTTCATGGTGATCAGTACCCAAGGGCAAACTGGACTAGTGGGAAGAGAGAAAGCTGTGGTCAAGCCTGTTTGCCACAGATGAGTGAACAGTGTGTCAGAGCCCAGCAACACAATGCTGTATTTGCAGCATATCCCAAAAAATAACACTGAATGAACTGCTGCAATCCAATATTAAAGATAAACAATCAGGTTAATTGCTCTGTTGATTCATCTGGAAAACAATGATCAGTGGCACAAGATGCTCAGAAGCTGCAGACTTTTTACCTGTACCATCCAACTTGATACGCCAGTCACTGGATTAAGTGTGAAAGCAAGAAAGACAGTTTGAGCAAGGGGACCATGAGGTAGTATGTTAGTCTACACCTCACATCCCAAAAAAACAACAAGTAGGTTTTAGGGCAACATAAAATTACATGACATCAAGAATTTTTTCCTCTTTAGTTGAAAACTACAGTAAATTCCACCGTTTATATTGTTTCACACATGAAAAACTTTTCAAGTGGCCATGCACTGGGATTTACTTCCATGGGCTACAATTTTAGATACTAGAGGAGACAAGATGGTCATAACCACTGCTTTTTGTCAGATTTTCTGACAATTAGATTAGCAATTTGTTTTCAGAATGTGCATTATTTCTGGTTGCTTCAAATGCTGCCAAGTATTTTTGAGAATCATATCTATGAAAACATACTGAAACAAATACTTCCCTTCCATAAAGTCATACCTCCTGCTGATATAACAGCATCTGCCCACCGAACTGTCTCTTCATTATACTCTCGACGCTTAACAAGACGAACTTCTATCCTTTCGTTCCTGCAAAGTTGAGAAAAAGTCTGAATTCCGTATTGCTCCTTGTCACAGCCATATTTGGCTTAAAAACACTTGACACACAAATCCTGTACCACTTTCTTGTTGATTTTCACGATGATAATAGAACATGCTAGTCAACTGAACTGAGCCCGTTCACATGACGGTTCTTTCAGGAACGACTGCTCATCTGCACCCCTCTCTTTTCAGTACTCCTATTCTATTAACATTTGTAACACAAAGCTTCCTTTTGTTTCATACGATCCACAGATATTTGCACTGTGTCTGAAATCCTCAACATCCATACATTCTTACCGTAAGCTATCCACAACGTGCTCCACGTTTTTTGTATGAATGCGATGCCGTTCCAGCAGACCAGCATAGTTAGATCCCTTCAAGGCAAGCTGTAAGACACAAATGGTATTTGTAGAAGTACAGTAAGTGCTCTCGAGCAATACAAATAGAAGCTATAAAAAAGCATGTTATTTTCTCTCAGCAGAGATACGTTATTATAAGTCTTCCATTAATTACATTTCTATATACACAACAGCCAGGTTATATTGACTAGTTCATTAAGTGAATCAAACAGCCACAGCAGTCAGGAATCACGGACTACAAAAATATGCAAACAAGCACACTACATTGACTTCCATGGAACTTCAGGCACTTTGCACCTCCTGAATCTGCCAACTGATTTAAAGTCTACATGAATCCATACAGTTACACTAACTATACTTCTACCATGTGCTGAAACACCCAGTTAGCTCAAAATTGTGCTGTAGAGAAGACAGACAACAAAAAAGCAACAAGAATAACAATTAAGGAAACAGAGCCTGAAACACCTCCAGCATTACCCTTCAAATTGTATTTGAGCTAAAATGGCAGACTGCCAAGTGCTGACAAAGGTGACATTTTCTCTGCATCAAAAAAAGCTTAAGGACAATCTACCTAATACCTTTGATATTGTTCCCTTGATTTTACACCATGTTTATGAACAAGTTGCTAATAATAACAAAAACTGTGTAGGTGCATTCTAGTCTCATCCTCCCTGGAACCTGGAGAATTTGAATACTTAATTAATCTCAACACACTCGTCAGACCACGGAAACATTTTGCAGTTTATATACATACAGTCATAAGCAGGCGAGATTACTGACTTGTTGCAGATTAGTTTTGCAACAAGTTTTTGTGCGAGCAATTCAGTCACCATATGTTCCTTATCTTATTTAGCAAGGGGGGCCTCATCTGGGGCTGATAACTGCCAAATATGTGTGTGCTTGGAGATAAAGAAAGTGAAAGGAAAGAGGGCATGAAGGATGGTAAGCAAAAGGAGTCTGTAAATACATTCATAGTGAAAGTGATCCTGCTTTGAGCAGCAGGCTCCTGATGCTCCTTCTAGCCTGAATTAATCTATAATTATACTGTCACTGCTTCCTTTTCCCTGAACAGTTAAAACCAATTTATCAGCAGAGAAACAGAACTTCTTCTAGAGTTTGTCCAGAGGAATTAATGTGTGCCAGAAGCTCTAAACAGCTACTTCCAGCAATTTATCCAAGTGCCTTTATTCGAAGTTTTATACCATTCCAAGAGAAACTGGTGCCAGACAGCCTTGTCTAATCCCATTTTCATAGACTTCTCAACTCCAAAGAGAAGGGGAGAGGACTGTCAGGATATGACATTTGAAGTCAACCACAATCCAATACCCAGGAAATGAAATCTTTATTCATCTGACACCCATTCATGAGCTATGCATGCAAGACAGACTCAGCACCAAAGCAGTTACAGACAAGAATGTGATTGGCTGCTCTGGAACTGCATTGCTGTTCCACTCAGTGTATTTACAATTAACAATTAACTTGCAGGAACAAAATCTTCAGGTGGTCTTAGAGATGGCATCAGGAAACCACTTCCAACAGAGACTCACAGGCTGCCTGCATGCATCAACAGCACTAAAGGAAGACAGTGGGAGCAGCTGCCTGCCAGCTATGCATGATCACACACAGACATGGGTATGTGGATGATCAGAAAACATCCAGATAAATACTGCAGGTTTTTCCAAAGCTTGCTTGCATTGGTTTACTGGGATACAAGGTGCTATGTCCCATTAATTGCCTCACACACTTAAATTCTTTGTTTCTACTCCTGAGCTGCAATGCCTGTGCACCCCGGACACCTCTTGGTCTTGCAGTCTCTGTTGTGCTGCACTGAGAACTTGGACAATGCCCCTGTGGGCTCTGGGGAGCAAAAGATTGCACAGGGCTATACTAGTTACAGCATAGCCCATTGCCAGGTCTGCTGACAGCCTCCCATCATCCATGGGGAGGGGAAAGGAAAAGGTAGAAAGGAAAAAAGGAGGTGTTTGCCTCCCATAGACATCTGCTGCTGAGCAGCATAGGTCTAATTTGCTAGAAGAATTTTCAATTGCACGTTCGAAGCTCAAATTCATCTTGCCTTACCACAAGAACAAGAAATCCACAATCAAACCATTCCAAAAAACACCGTTACTAAAATCACGGTTCCTCTAGAAGAATCTGCAGCGAATGAAACAAGCACCTGACAAGCAGACTGCTGCAACAGCACACTTTTTTCAGGCTGCTGTTAGTTCTGCACAAAATAGAAACCACAAACTCCATCTTGCAATTTTATGTACCTCATTTATTTGGCTAATTTGTCAGCATGCTATCTTTCAACTTGATGGAAGAGAGCTTTTTGTCTCTGAACAATAACAATGTAATATTCTCTGTGTGATCATTTGCAGGTTTTTGAGCCATCAACATCAGTGGTAATCCAACAGCTAGCTTTTCCCTGCCATCACCAGGAAGGAGAGGTATGGGTAGTGCCATTGCTGTGGAACAGAGTCTGTTCTGTAACTTACATTTGCCATAGCTGATTTAAATTATTTCATCAACAGCTTCAGAAAACAGAAGAGGTTGCTCAGCAAATAAACTATCAGTATTCTGACAACTGGATGAACCATTTCAGCAGCACTGTAGAACAGGCATTGTATGTGTAGATCTCCTCTTTGAATTTAGCTCTAGAACAAATAAGCATACATTACTAAGCAAGAAAAATAAAAAGTTAGGGCCTCTAGTTTAAATAGCTGTGCTAAATTTATGTAGTTATTAAATTGTCCTAATTTGCAAAAGGCTCCAGAGATTACAACAGCCTGTTCATCTCCAGCCTCATCTCTCTGTGTTCAGAGATAACTTGCAGGTTCATTCATCTAAGAACTCACTAAGGGGAAGCCCAACTGAGCCTGACCACAGTCAAGTATATCCAACAGAAAAGCTAATCAGCAGCTGCTCTCACTCGACTACCCCGAAGAACCAGAGAAGTGCCTACAGTCCTTGTGGTCAGAAGCACAGAATCACAGAGTGGCTGAGCTAGAATAGACCTCCGGACCAACCCCAAGCTCAAGCAGGGCCACCTGAATCCACCTGTCCAGATCCAGATGGCTTTAGAAGATCTTCACAGATGGAGCCTCTACCACATCTGTGGGCAAACTGTGCCAGTGGCCAGTCACCCTCACAGTGAAAAGATATGAGGTGCTCCTACCTCATATCCAGCACCCAAGTGCCACACTAAAACTATGACAAATGCTGCTGCTGGAAAAAGGTTTGCATTTAGGGCAAAGTGTAAGACCAAACTGAGATCAGCACCTGCTTTTTACTTCAAAAGAGCTGAAGACAAATATCAGGCAGTCCAGTTGCTGTGCACACAATCACCTCCCTAAAGAGCTTTGAAGACACTTGGGATGTACGTATAGCACAAGGACAGCCTGGGTCGCGAGCCTAATCATCAGACAGGCCCCCAAACTTACGCCAGGCTTGGGTTTTGTCAACTGACTCTTCAAAAAGGCACCGAGGTATTAGATTCCGCATGAAGACAACTTTCAAGCTCTTCTTCCTTTGGAGGAAGCTCTGATTTACAATCAGGCCTGTTAATCTGACCCTAATACTACACAAAATAAAATGCAAGAATATATATACAAGAGCTATTCTAGCAAAAAGTTCATTAGCATATGAAAACAAAGACAAATTGGACAAAAATACATTCAGGCACAACTTCAGTAGTAGTCTTAAACCTCACAGCAGAAATGCAATGCAAAGTAGGTTTCCAGAAGAGCTTGTAGTGGAAAACATACTCAGGGGAACAGAACATTTCCTATGAATTGAGCTATTTTTCCTTAGACTGAAGGAAAAAAGCTCTAAATCAAATATTTAAGAATAGCTCTTCTTGAATATCCTGGCCTATCTTTCTTTAAGGAAAGAATGTTTTTTCACGAAGTTCCTCTAACAGTCACTTATTCAAGGGACTTTGGTTGACTGCCTTCCTTCTGTAGTCTTAGCCTGCACCTCTGGCAAGTCCCAACTCATTTGTTTTAAACTGTGGGTCTGCTGTCCTTTAGTAATGTTTGCCCTGCAGGAACAATGCTGCACAACAAGGACATGACTTCTAGACACAAATACAGAAAGCAACACAAAGCCAAGTGACATCAGAATACCCACTGTTGTCTACCTATGTAGATTATGACTCTTGATTTAGAAAATGGAAAAAGAAAAGCCACAGCTGAGTCCTACTGGCATTGCTCATTAAGCATTAGGATGAAAGAGTATGTTCTCTCAATACAGTAACATGAATATTGTCTGGAGTGAATTTGTCAACTGAGCACCTTCTGCATCTCATCCATTAGAGTCACAGAGTGATTCGGGTTGGAAGGGACCTTAAAGATCATCTAGCTCCGGCCACCCTGTTCTAGACAGGGACACCTTTCACTAGATCAGGTTCCTTAGAGCTCCATCCAATCTCAACTTGGACACTGTGACGGATGGTGCATTCATAAGTTCTCTGGGCAACCTGTGCCTGAGCCTCACCACCTTCACAGTAAAGAACTTCTTCCAAACAGCTAAGCTTATCTTCCCTCTTTCAGCTTAAAGCCATTCCCTTCATTCCTATCAATACAAACTGACAAAAGGTCCTACTTCAGCTTCCCTGTGGAGTCCCTTCAGGTACTAGGAGGTGCTATAAGCTCTCCTTAGAGCCTTCTCTTCCTGAGGCTGAACAGCTCAAACTGTCTTGTCCTCACCTCACAGGAGAGGTGCTCCAGTCCCAAGATCATCTCTGTGGCCCTCCCCTGGACTTGTGCAGTAAGATGAAATGGAACTTTTCAGATGTACTTTGGCCTTATATGAATGCATATATATTCTCATTACTAGGCTTATGCTTAATTTACAGTGCTAACCTTCATGCAGCCTTAAACTGCATCAGAGTGGAGTTAATACCAATCACTTGTTTTACAACTGTTGGTCATTGAGGAGTTAAACTGAATGTCTGACTAGAAAGAAGAAAAAAAAAGGGAAAAAAAGGGAAAAAAACCCCTAACAACAAAAAGCATAGATCTAGAAACAATTACTCTCTCAAATTTCCACAATGAACTCGCCCACACATGCACCCCAGCTGGAAAACAAGAACAGATCTCTACTTTACAATCTACCTAATTTCTACAGAAAGAACCACCAAACAACACAAATGGATTTAGAGATCAACAGCTGAATATTTTAAATTTGAATTTTAAACTCAAGACAAAAATACAATGAGCACTAACATAACAATCTGTTTCTAAGCAGAGTATGGCACTTTAAGTCCTGTATTTTCAGAAACTGTCTCATGAGATTTAACCACATGTCCCAAGTATAGACAAAGTTAGCGTTCAGTTTTGCTCTGCTTAAAAGAAACAAGATTTTGACAGACTTATAGAAAAAATATTTTTCTCAATACATTAAGGTTAGAACTAGAACAGCTTTGAATATAGGATGTGTTTCAAGCAGTCTCTTAGCATTCCTGACTAAACTTGACTTTCATTCAAAACTTCCTTAATTATCAAAGACTGTCAATCTACAGGCAAGTAATTATCATACGTTCTAGTGTTAACTAGTTAAGACAAAGCTTGATCTGTTACACTAAAAACAAATGCATTTTTCCTTGCAGGTCAGGCACACACTTCTGGGTTTCTTAGGAGCTCTAATGCAATATTAAGCTTCTCTATTTCAAAATGTAAAAATAATCCACATAAAATACGTGGAATTAAAGCACGTTTCAGCTCCCAAATCTTAGATAATAAAATGCCAACAACAAAATAGATAAACAAACTGAGAAGCTAGCCTTAGCAGAACTTGCCCAACAGGAATCTGTACCTTGGAGACACATTTCAAGTGTCCCCAGAAAAGGGTCTCCTAGGGCAAGGCACAGCAAGATTGAACCGCAACACTGAATTGTTAGTGTTTTTACCAGCCATCAGCTGGAACTGATGGGGGAGCTGAATTTGGTGGTTGTACACAACAGATACCCAGGTTTGGACATGACACTAACTTTCACAGTAAGCACAGGACAGCACACCTACCCTTGATTTATAGCAGAAAACAAGTACCATTTGTGAGCTTCAATTGCTGTATTGACACACGTGACAGCGCGTTTGCTGACAACACCAGACGGGGTGCAGGTGATACGCTGGAGGGTGGAGATGTCAACCACGGGACCCTGACAGGCTTGAGGGCTGGGTCTGTATAAACCTCATAAAATTCAACAAGGCCAAATGCAAGGGGCTTGTTGAATTGGGGAAATACCAATACTGGCTGTGGGATGAAGGGATTGAGACCAGCCATGGAGAAGGACTAGAAGGTGTTGGTGAATGAACAGCTGGACATGGCTCAGCAATGTGAGCTCACAGCCCAGAAAGACACCTCAGGCTGCACCCAGAGCCCCGTGGGCAGCAGGGCAGGGAGGGGATTCTGCCCCTCTGCTCTGCTCTGACCCACCCGGAGCACTGCATCCAGCTCTGGGCTCCCAGCACAGGAGGGACAGGGACCTGCTGGAGCGAATACAGAGGAGAAACACAAAGATGATCAGAGGGATGGAGAACCTCTCCTGTGAAGACAGGCTGACAGAGATCTTTAATATTCGTCCTTTCACAGAAGCTGCCTGACTTCTTAAAAGGGGAAATGTGGTCTAATTGTTCTTGCACTAGAAATAGTAAATGCATGATCAGATCTTGTATGGTTTGGCAATAGATGAAGACTCAAGATAGTAAGGCTACCATATTTAAAAAAAAAAAAACTAGTCAAATTTAAGTATTTATTGAAACATTTCAGACTTATTGAATAACAACATTTGAAAAGTCACTGACTTAACATGGCAGGTCGACCCTGACTGGCTGGATGCCAGGTGCCCACCAGAGCTGTTCTTATCACACCCCTTCACAATGACACAGGAAAGAGAAAATATAAGGAAAGGCTCACAAATTGAGATTAAGACAGGGAGAGATTACTCACCAGATACCATCACATACCAAACAGACTCAGCTTTTGGAAATGAACTGAATTTATTATGAATCAAAATCAGGGCAGGATAATGAGAAGTAAAACAAATCTCAAAAACACCTTCCCTCCATTTGTCCCAGCTCTCCCTTCTTCCCCCTCAGCAGAACAGGGACATGAGAATGGGGGATACAGTCAGTTCATCTCAAGTTGTTTTGGATACTGCTCAATTAGAGGAGCTCTTTCCCCTGCTCCAGCATGGGGGCTCTCCCATAGGAGATAATTTTTCAAAAACTTCTCCAGCATAATTCTTTTCCATAGGCTGCAGTTCTCCACAAACTGCTCCAGTATGGGTCCTCCACAGGGTGCAGTCCCTCAGTAACAGGCTGCTCCACTGTGGGCCCCTTGTGGGGTCACAGGTCCTGCCAGGAGCCTGCTCCAGTGTGGGCTGCTCTCTCCACAGGCCACAGCTCCTGCCAGGAGCTGCCCTGCTCCAGCACAGGCTTCCCATGGGCTCACAGCCTCCTTCAGGCACATCCACCTGCTCTGGTGTGGGCTCCTCCAGGGGCTGCAGGTGGATCTCTGCTCCCCCTGGGCCTCCAGGGGCTGCAGGGGCACAGCTGCCTCACCGAGGGCTGCACCCCAGGCTGCAGAGGAATCTCTGCTCTGGCTCCTGGAGCAGCTCCTGCCCCTCCTCCTTCACTGACCCTCTGTCTGCAGAGCTGTTCCTCTCACACACTCTCACTCCTCTCCTCTCGAGCAATTACATTTGCACAGTAATTTTTTTACCCTCTTAAATATGTTACCAACTACAGCTTGACCTGTGCCAGCAGCATCCACCACAGATCCATCCGGCATCAGCTGTCAGACATGGAGGAAGCTTCTGGCAGCTTCTTACAGGAGCCACAGCCGTAGTCCTCCCCACTACCAAAACCTGGCCATACCAACCCAATACACTCAACCTTTTGCTATCAACAGGGCCAGTTTCAGTAGAATTATGTTTGTAGTACAGTTTGCAATCACAGTGTACAGTAATACAGTGGATTAACCCATTTTGAGACATCCAGCTCCTTTAAGGGCCTGCAGTCCAGCTCATTCAGACTTGCACAAGTGCTCTGAAATCCTCTCTAAAGGGTTACAACCAGTCTCAGTGAACTGAGTGAACTTCAAATGCACTGGCTTCTGATAATTAGCTAAAAAATCCAATCCCTAAAGGCATTGTTCACAGGAAGGCTTTAATAATATTTACTTTAACTAAAGCATCAGAGAAACCAATCAGGCTCCTGAAATAAACTCTTACTGTGGATCAGAAGTACCAAGGCTCAGGTTTAAGTCTCCCATTTGGCCTTGAACATGAATCAAGTTTTCCAATACAAACTACTGTTGAGCTGCAAGTCATAGCATTAAATCCAATTCCTCCTCCATTCCCAGTCTGGACTATTACATATTATACAGACTCTAGCCACTTGCTTTTAAAAAAATGTGCTAAGTTAACCAATGCAGTAAGTCAGTGCTTACCACACAAGAAAGGCAAGAAGGCTGGAGTTACCTGACCAGGACTACTGACTGAATTACTAACTTGCTGTCAATTGCTCAGTATTTTTCCCAATATTGCTCCTGGCTACTTGCTATGTTCCTACCAGTTTGCTGCATCACCCCTCATACTGCAGAAGTCCAGAGGACTACTTTAGCTAGGAATATTTTTTCCTTATATTTTCCTCACTTTCTTCTTCAGTAATTTAGACCCCTCACTTTCATTACACCATCACAGCAAGCCTTCAAATGCTGCTGTAGAGTAATGTATCTTCTGTAGAATATTGACTATGAAGTATAGATATTGTAGCTTTTTGTAAACCATTACTTCTGTAATAGCTGACTGAACTGCAACATTATGTTCATGAAGTTTTACAGAAATGCTGCTTTAGGGCAAGAGTTTGATGCATACACGAAAAAAAAGTTAAAATGCCATGAACTGTTTTCTAATTGTTCATCCACCACATTAAAGCATTATTGTCATTTTAACGACATTTGAAGAACACACATAGTGGTTTGCAACCCAAAGGCTAAGGCAGAGCAAATTGTTGTGTTAACTATAAACAGTGGTAACTGCTTTCTTCACTAACAGATTTCCAGAAAACCTGTGCAATCCAGGCAATTCAATCATTCTCATTAATTCAGCACAACACCAACATGATGCTGTAAATCACAACTAATGAAGTACTTAAAACTAGCATTAAAGTCACTTCCAAGAAGGAGCCTTCTTCAGCTGTATAAAGCATAGTATGATCGGTGATATAGTCCAGAAGTTTAATTTAGGTGAATTACACTGAAACACCCTACTTTTATATCTATTTGCTATATGTGACTGAGTATACTTGAATGGTGTACTGGAAAAACAAATCTTATGGAAAAAATATTGCATTTAATTGTTTCCATAATTTCCCAGACCCCTTTTAGAATAACAACATAGGGGGAACAATTCAATAAAGCAGATGCCAGTACAGTGACTTAATACTGATGCAAATATACCAAATTTCAAAGGTAAATATAAACAAATGCACACCATGTTTGTGTAACTTGAAAAGCACTTACACCCATCTCAGTTTCCAGTGGATTAATTCAAAAATTTTATTTCTGAAAAGTGTCTTTAGCTTTATATGGTCCTAGTGGAATATAACCTGTGTCTTGAATTCTGTATGCTTCAATTCACTAAACTGAGTTAGTACTTCTCCCTCTTTTCAGAATAAGGTATAGAACAGTGGAGTCCTAACAGCTTTAAAACACTTCATGTGCTCTGTAAAAGAATATCTACTGGAAAAATTCACATTACAAGGTAAGAAGAGATGAGTAGTCTGAATTCAACACAACAATGAAAAACTTCACAGTTATCACCTCATTCATTATGGAAGTTTCTATATAAAAATACTACCTTCAAATATACCCTGTACATCTGGATCCACATGAGGACACAGGGTTAACTGCCCTGACACTTATTTTCAGAAAAGCAACTTTTTTTTTAGCTGTCTGCTAAATTAACAGATTTTACTTTAAAATTAGAATTCAGTTGAACTTTGAAGTGTGCATATTGCTTTTTCATTCCGCCGCCCTCTTTGCATTTGCAAAAAATCCCAGTATTCTAAAAATATTTGAGTAGCACTTTCTAAATAAGTGTTTGAGAGGATCACAGGCATCAGTACTGAAACACAGTCTTCTAAACCAGAAATCTAAGAACAAAATACTTGGATATTTTCCAAAACTGTATCTTCAGGTGGTGGTGTAAGAGTTACAAGCCTGTAATACTAGTACCTAGGAAAAGTAATTCAGAAGTAATACTAAAAGGGTGTCTTTCACTACTTAATATTAAAAATAGCAAAGAATTCTTCTGTAATTAAAGCAAAAAATCCATCACCCATCAAATCAAAGGTAAAACAATATATTTCCCACAAGAAGGAATTTTCTAAGAGACATGAAAACTTTACTGCACAGACTAGCAACAACTGGTGCTGTACACATCTAAATTAGAACCAGGACAATGGGAGAATAATGTTCTGCTACACACACCCCCCACACCCCATCCACAGTTCTGAGGGGTTGTTTTGGCACACAACATAGGAGCCCCAGCTGAAGCCCACCTACCTGCTGGGCAACACTCCTTCCTTCCTTCCTGGCCAGCCCTGCTCAGGATGTTGCTGCTGCCCTATGCATCACCTGAGCAAGTTCACAGTGGCCTCATTCAGGGGAGGCAATATCCTGCCAACAGGTTATCTCTTCCCTACCCATACACCAGTTTTTTTTCTATAAAGCTGTATGAGCTTCACATCACTGAGATTACCATCCCTAGCAATTAGTTGCAGTGGCCCAAAAGAGCTAAAACTTGTTTCAAACCACCAACTTACTCTCCCTCCCTGCTCCAAATAAAGACACAAAAACCAGCCACAACAGAATATCAACTCTAGTCCACAGTGAACAACTTCCTTCCAATTAAGACCAAGACAAATATAACTTTTCATATGACGAGACACTTTCAGAGATAATTAGAACTGTGTATGAAATGTGTTTGAACAGGTAAATTGTTCGTCTACCCTAAATACCTTACAGCTGTGAGAAGTCAGCAACTTATCACATCTGCACTATCAAACAAAACAAAAACCAGAAGTCAGGAAGCATGCTCTATCTGTTACTGGGGCATTATATTCTCTTAGTTTACATAAGGACAACAGCAGTGGTTCCTCTGCATGGATCTACTGAGAGTGAAATAAACAGAACATGAAACAGCCTTCAGTATTAGTTAACTGGATCATCCATTTTTGTAACTAGTCATATTTAGATGCTACTCCCAGTAAGCCAGGTCACAATGCAAATTGCTGTCATTTCTGGAAAGCAAACTGTTTGTAGGGACTTGAGAGAAAGATTAGTATAACTTGGTAACTGCAAGTTTTAGAAATCCAACAGCCCCTTAAATTTCATAAAAGCAAAGAGAGTGTTTAGTACATCTGTAAAAGTAGCCCTTGCTCTCCATCTTTCCACCATTAGTTTTGCTCTTCTGCTGTATGTAGTGCTTCTTTACCTCTCCCATCTCTGTCTGCAGAGAGAAAGAACTCTGGAATTGTGACCCTGCAGCTTTTGACTTTGCAGCATTTATTAGTGCTCGTATAATACAACTCACTTAGTGTCCAAAAGTAAGGCCACGGAAGGGTTTAAGTTACAGATGCCCAGGGCCTTTATGGCTTATTAGAAACGTCACCCAGTCACCTCCATTACTGGTATTCTGCTTCTTGGAGGATACTGTGATTTATACTGTGTATATAATAGATAATTATATATACTACGATCACATCATATTTTAGAACATATTGGTATATGTATTTATCTTGAATATATATCGATTGAAGACGAATCAATGATTCATCTTCAGCCTCCTTAAACATGGAACAAATCCTCATCTCATTAGAATGTGTGCCCAAAGGCACCACCATTTCTACATTAAGTTACTGCATATTCAGCCTTAATACAGAAACACACTGATTGAAACAGCTACGTTCAGGACTGCTCTCCTGTCCTGGTGATCAGGCAGAACTGATTAAGCCCACAATTTTCATTAATTGTGCTATATTGACATCTGAAGTTTCAAAGTACAGACATCAGCTATCTTCTAGAAACTTGCAAACATCCCTTTTGCTCACAACAGGCAGGCAACAAGCCCAAGTATGATTGCTCAAATCTAAACCTCCAACACTGCCTTGAAACTGAATTTCTGTATTTCAGATAGCCAGTGTCTGGACATCTGAAGGTTCATGGCAGAGGATGACAGCACCATGGTCTTCCTTTGGTGCTGGCTCCCTTACATCACAACCCTCCTCCAAGCCTTTACCCAAGCCTGAGCCCCTACAATGCAACCCCCACCACCAACAAGTCTGGGTCAGCTAGCAGCTCCAAGCTTTGAAGGAGCCAAACCTCTCCTATGCTCTTTTGCTTTCACTCTTTGCCTGTATCCCAGCCTGAGGCTTTCACATGAACTCAACTCCCACTCTGCCTTCTGTGTGGCCCTTCAACACAACTGAGCTGCAAATCCAAAGACAGTGTGCCTGGGCTCATTTCTGAGATCAGCTGCCTTGGAGCAGCTTCCAAAGTCTCCCCAGGAGAAACAGAGACACAGGGAGCATGGACTGCAGCTAACACCAGGGAGCAAAATGTATCGTGTTCCCAAGCTGCCCACAATGGCTCTGTGGGGGAAGGACACGTCACAGCAATCACTGTGCTACGAAGTGATCGCCCCAACAGTGAGGATAAGAGTCTTCTGAACCTTCACATAATATATTCAGTAAGGCTGCCATTAACTCAGTCTGAAGAAAAAGGATCTGAGACCAGAGCCACAGCAGAATGCAAATACCGAAATTTTTACAGGTTAGCTAAAAAATTTTAAAAATGGGCAACAAGGATAATTCCTCTGCTCTCTTATTTTCTGTTTCAAAAACAAAATTCTGCAATACCTTTTCAATGTGTTCTTGCACAAATCTTTGTATTCCCGCCCATAGAGCAAGAGCTTAACTCAATATTGCTACACACATAGTTAGGCAAGTTGGGCTTTGTCTACCTGGCGACACCAATTTTTATTGCTGCAATTCATCACAAGGCAGCATTTTAAGGGGAAAGGTAGGTATTAAAAAAAGCACCAGTCCTGGAAAAGAAATTCTAGAATTTGTCACAAATACCAAGAATTATGTACTTGTAAGTTTCTCCAAAAGGACAAACTCTAAGGTGTTTCTGCAACTATCACAATCAACCACTGAGTTCACAGTTATTTCTTTAAAAATGTATACTGAGAGTGATACAGGTTATCAATCATGCAAAATATGCATTCTCATGAAAAAAGAAACTGCAGCTACCACTACATTCAGTCATGAGCACCTTAAGGGATGTGCAATGCTGCCCACTGATTCAGTGTCCCAGTCCTGCCTGTACAGAAGCAGTTAGGGACAAGTAACCAAATAAACCCAGTCTGCTTTTCCTGGGCTTAGTTGCACATTGAGGACAACCTCTATACTCAACAACAAGAAACAATTTCTCACAAAAAGCTAAATGAAAAGAAAAAGTCTCACAGTTGAGCTGTGAGAGACCTTTTTTCCCCCTAACTACTGTATGAAAGGAAGTACCAGGACACCTCAGCAACAGGAAGCTACCTGAGAATCAACACAGACTGACGTTCAACTTGTTGAACTGTAACTACACAGATATACAAAACATGCAAAAAATGTCTGGACAAGAATTCTATAGGAGGTAGAAGACCAACTGAAGCACACAGACATCGCTGTAGATACTGCACATTTCATCCTGATTCTTTACAAAGCAAGATTATGCAGCTATTGTGATGTGCTGCATAAGCACATATACCAGTTCAGTCCAAAAGTTGCAAAGTAACAGAAATCTAAAATATTTCCAATTGTAAGAGACCAAAGACTTGACAGACACAAATTAATGCAATGGACTTATTCAAAACAAGGTATATTAATATGAGCTCATGACATGGACTTCACAGACTGGTGGCAGCCACAGTAACTCCTGCAGGTACCATCTTTCAGCCCACTGGTGGCAGATGAACACTGGAAGATAACCACCGGGTAAAGGGAGACCTGGGTGAGGTTACTGAGCATGATGGAGATGAAGACAAGACACTGGGTGGACATATCAACTCTCAGAGACACTTGCTTTCCTGAGTATACCTTCAGTAATGGACCTTCACATGAAAGGTTTCTTAGAGATTAAAGAAAAAGGCTTCTCTAAAAACTGTAACAAGAACGGTGGATCTGAGAGATCTGGCTGTCTTAATGGAGGAAAATAAGTAAGGATGGAGTGAGGATGTGAGGCAAGAAAACGGAGGAAATGCGAATCAGTCCACGCCAAGAAGGGATTTTTTGCAACATTGTGCTTTTCTCAGCATGCACTTCTCCAATGTACTCCACTGTACTACATACAGTAAGAAAAACACTGCAGATTACTGAGGGCTGCTGGAATCCCTCCGAGGGTAAAACCCAAACACGCTTACTACACAGGTCTCTCGGCAGCCTGCAAGCGATGAATGTCCAGCGGCGCGACTCGTGCCCCTCTCCAGCCCGTGCCCCTCGGCGGCTCCATGGGGATCGGGGGCCCGGAGAGGGAAGCGGCGGGAGGGCAGAGGCGCCGGCAGCAGGGGCAGAGCGCGGGGACAGCAGCCGCGACCCCGCTCACCTCCGCGGCCGCCGGCTCCGCCCCACCAAGGCCCGGGGAAGCAGCAGGGACAGTCGGACACAGCGGCCCGGCGCCGGGTATCGCCCCAGGAACCTCTCCGAAGCCGGGCATCACCCCGGTCATCCCTCGCCGGAGCCGGGCACCACCCTGGGCACCCCCCACCCCTGCTGCAGCCACGCGGCAACGCCCTCAGTGTCCGGGACCGCCGGCCCCTCCCGCCGCTCACCAGCTGCTTCAGGTCCTCCTCAGAGAGCCCGGCGTAGCGG